>VDFB02178219.1:0-13617 GCA_007258455.2 Sequoia sempervirens | reverse complement strand
GAAATAGAGCTGACCTTCAAGCTAATTTAGAGCAAATTTTTAAGGCAGATTTATATCAGATCCTCAAGGTGATTTATAGCAGATTTAAGGCAGATTTGTGAAGAATATTGAAGCAGCAATATACAAGAAGGAAAACATAATATTCATTTGGAGGTTGTTGCCTCCTAATTCAAGAGATTGGGAGGTTGGTGCCTTTCATTAAAAGAGATTGGTGTCTCTTGCTGGGTTGGTGCTCAGTGGTGGGGATTGCTGTCTCTAGTGGGTTGGTGCCTACGAAGTTTGTAAGAGAAGTTGAATATAAGCAATATTTTTACGTGGTTTTTTCCGAAAGGGTTTTGACGAAAAATCTTGTGTTCCTGTGTTGCATAATTGTTAGATCTTTATTGCTATGATTGTTAAGTTTTGAAAAAGTAACCCCCCCTCAGTACCTTGTCAATCATGGAAGATTTATACTGATGCAATATTACTTCTAACAAATGTTCCACAAGGGCGTTCTCCCCAGCCCCAAAATCTCCACTTCCAAGATGTAAGGAGTTGGAGGGGGCATTCCCCAAAATTTAAATTACTCTACAAAGGGGAAGATAAAGATGTAGATTGCATTTGGTTGTTTTTTGCCATATCAATATGTAAATAGTTATAATGCTGTTCTATATTTATTATTTATAATTTTGTTGTATTATCGGTATGTGTGTATATTGCCTAAAACTGGCTCAATTTTCTTGTCAAACATATTTATTTAAAATGTTGGTGAGAAGGTCCAAGCTATGTGGCGGCTTTCTATTTGAGAATGGCTAAAGTTTGTATGGCAGTCAAGCTGAGTTCAAAGAGTTTTAATTTGGACATTCTGCATACATTGTTGGATTCTTACTTAGTCCTTGCTCTCGGTCAGATCAAGCTTTGAGTTGTAGGATTTTAGTTTTATTGCATGCACTTCTTATTTTAAAATAATTTGATTGCTAGCAGACTGCTGGCTCCTATAGAAGCAATATATCAATATAACTATTTGTTGAAAAGACAAATATGCATGAATGTGCCTTTGCTTGATTAGTTCGATCTCATAATTAGTTGACACATTACTTTAAATTGGTAAATATAACCTGGCAACATGCATATGAGTGGGTCCAAGGCCACTTTAATTTACCATGACATCCACAATTCTTCACTTGTCATCATAAGAGATGGATGGGTTTCACTTGATGCCTGGCTACTTGTGCCCCCTTTTGCCTAACACATGGATAATAAAATACCACGCCTACCTCTATTCCTTCCCAAATATTATTTGGGGAGAGGTGGTCACATGAGGAGATAATGATTTTGTTTCTAGAACTCATCAGGTGTCATCTTATCCAGAAGGGCAAAGCAAAGAAGTGATTGGATTGAGCTGGATTAATATTCAAATAAAGAAAAAATTATTATTTTAGTTTTTAATCCAACCCACCCCAAAATGGCCCATTCTCTTTCTTCCATTTTAAATATACAATCAGGGAAGTTAGTTTTACTAGCTTTTACATTGGCGATTGCCAATTTCTATGTTGGCACATTATTTGGAACAAACTAGGTTATCTAAAAGCAAGATCCCTAGATCTCATATGGTATGATATTTTAAAAGCTTATTGAATTTAATGATCTATGACTGCTCATTATCCCTTAGTCAGCTTCTTTCTAAAGCTTTCAGTCTTTATGTAGAAATCAAAATTCATTGTTAACATTCAAGCTTATAGAAGCTTTGTCTCTATCTTGGCATTCCCTCGGCATTTTCATGAGCATGATTGAAGCTGTCATAGATGTAAATAATGACAGACTGGAATTTCTGCAGCTGCTTGTGCCCATTCGTGTGTCCTTCTGTAGATATTATGGAAATATATATCTTGACATTCTTACATAGCTGAATGAGCATTGAAAAGAACAGAAAAATGGGGATAAGGTCACAAAAATGAGGCAACAAGATAGACTATTTAGGCCAATCCAGTGAGCTCATCTCAGCACCACTACCGTGTCTCTAACTTGATGTTACTAAAAATATTGGGCTAGTGATGAACTAGGAGTGTCTTTTTTTCAACTTCTTGTTCTGGACAGAATTATAATGGACTTAGTTGCAGGAAGAACTACTCACATGTCTTTAAGTTTCTTACAAAACACTTTTCTGGTTTTGTTCATTGCTCTTTCCCCTGTGAGTTTTCCTTTCTACTTTCAACTGAAACAAACATTACAGATCTTCGTTCATTTTCAATCATGGAACGTTCATTAGTTGTAGAATCAAGTTATGACGAGGCTATTTTGGCTGCTAGTGGGAAGCATCAACATCAAAACTCTACTTCATCTAGAGTGTCGTCACAAACTTGGAAAGTCTTACGTAATGCTACATGATGTTCATTTGTTTGATTTTTCATTTGGAAGACAAGTTCTTCTTTTGGGAGAGGGAAGATGTAGTCAACATACAATGCCTTTATTATGTTTTGTTAATATAGTTGTATCCAGCAATGCCTTAATTGTTTGTCGACTTTCACGTAGTTATAGGAGTCAGAGGATATACAGTTGTGTTCTTATAACTTCATGTGCAAATAAAGATAATACTTTTACTCCTTTGTCTGGCATGCATTGTTATTTCTATAATTAATTTGTAATGTCCCCGATTTCCGACTAGCCACCATGAACATTAATTTGATTAATTAAATATTAATTTGTCTTGAATTAATAATTTGGACATTTATATTTAATTAATTAATTATTTATTAAAGTGACTCAAATGAAAAATAAACTAAGTTACTGGTACGCCCAAATATGGCCTCGGGTACAATATGGTACGAAACGGAAACGAGAAACAGTACGGAAACAGTTCAGATACGTCTAGGATACGGTTTTTTGACTGTGGAAATGACCAAGAAACAGAAATGAGAATGTGGGTATGACATTTCATACCTGGTTCGAACCCAGACCAAATCCATGCCTTCAAACGCCCAAGCCGCGCGTTTTTCAATATTTTTTTTATTTTAGCTACTGAGTCACTAATGAGAACAGGTCCAACAAACAAATTTAGTTGCCAGAAAAACGGTCTCATGTATGACAAAACAACAAAATCGAACCTCTTGTAGGAAGTTAAATCCATAGAAGCAAATATCTTTCTCTCGAACATCTCAGCAAACCAAAAGAGAGATATTTTCAATTTCTCAAAATAATATAAAATGATTATTGTTTTTTCGATTTAAAGCCCTCCTAATTGCATAGAGAGTGAGAGAGAGAAAGGTAAGGAGAGTGTCAACATTAATTTTGCTATATGAATTTTTCTCATTAATTTTGTGATCGCTATTTACAGTGCACACTGCATAGCATGTTACTATGAAGTTCGTCATCAAAGTTCAATCCCTCAAAATCAATCACAAACTACAAAATACAAATGTCATGCTACAATAATGCTACAAAGTAACAAACTACAAAGAAACACAAAGCAAATTGAGCCAATGAGGCTATAGTTACCATAATTTGACATTTCCTTGCATTCTATGACATCTATTTTTCCCTTGATAGTGATTGTAAAAAAGTCAAAAAAGACATTGTTATGGCTGATTGTAAACACTTGACATTTTTATGTTTGAACTTTAATTTATAATTTTATATCATAACATTTGAGTATCAATAATATTTTAATATTTGACTATGAAAGTGGTGGTGTATTTTTGCTATGTTATTTGACTATTAATATCGTGGTGTATTTTGAACTTAATTACTACTGTAAATATGTATATATTTCTGATTTTTATATGATTTTTATATGATTTTTATATGGTTTTGTATTAACATACCCAAACCCCAAAAAAACAATTGACCGAATCCGCGTAACGGAATCTCGTACTTGTACCCGAACCCAAAAACGAACCGGTAACTTAGAAAATAAATATTATAGAGTCACTTTATTAAACAAAATGGAATCTTCTAGAAGTTTGAGAGCGAAGCCTTTAAAAAGAGTTGAGAACAAGTCATTTGGGCATCATTTGGAAATTTTATTATTGGGAGAAATTTTGGAGAGCGGAACTCTTCAGGAGCTTGAGGATGAAAACCCTCAGGTTTGAAGGATTGGACAAAAACCCAAATCCTTCTATAGGCGGATTCAAATCGGGATTCGCAGTTGAGCATCAATTATGGTTGAGAGATTTCCATAGATTTGTGAAGTTTCCTCTGAAATCAAATTTTAGGGATAGAAATTGGAATATTTACAGATAAGAGTTTGCAGGTGATATCTATTCTATATTCAAAGTTATATTATCTTGTTCTCAGTTGGTCGACCTTCAAAAGTATTTAATTCGTGGAGCTGATTTTTTTCAGACAAGAACTGTAGCCCTTATACTCATCGCAGACCCTTAACTCTAAATCAATTTATTCATCAGTGATATTCATTTTGAGGAGCGATTATATTATTTGAGAGTCGTGGCTTTATTTCTATCGCAGTCCTACTAAATTTTCTTCTAAGAAAGGTTTGATACATACACATGTTATATGAGCAGCAAAAAAAATGAATGCCGTGTGAAGGAAAACCATTGGGCAGGTCAAACAAAAGGAATGTGAGCTTTCCCATATGTATTAGTCACCATTTCTCTATAACCAGTGGGACTTTGTGAAAAGCTACATTGGAGTTTGGGGAATGTAAGGGTGACGTATAGTTTGGAAAGGGAGTGTTGGTCAAAGAAATAGATACAGGTTATAATACTTCCTCCCTTGCCATCAGTTATCCCACATGGACCTTTGACTGCTTCAGCCGCTTTAATAAGGCACCGCTTTCATTGTTGGGTCTGGATCACATGCACAGGTGCTTCTTTGAACAGTCTGGCTATATATCTTGAGCAGAAATCGTGGTGTGATACCTTCAGGTCATATACAATATCTTGTATTCAGATCATAGTTACGAGACTCAGACTCGGCGAGGGTGACTTGACTCGAGTACTAGGCGACTCAGGACTCAGACTTGGCGCAAACTCGACAAAATGAAAAAAACTTGAGAAAACCCTAGAAATTTAGAGATTTTTAAGGATTTAAAACTTGTTTCAAGCACCCTTTATTGAATACAACACAAATAAAAGCAAATTTAATCACATGCACAAGTATACAACGATCACATAAGTATAAAGTACACAAATTGTAGTTGCTCTGCTGAAGGAAATAGCATACTTAGATATATAAAATTAGTCAAATGTATACAAAACTCATGGAATATGAAATCCATGACATTAAATGTTCCAAACAAATATGAAATATCAAAACAATAACTACAAGTCTATGGCTAAATGGAGTTTGCATCCTTCCTACAAAGGCATCTAAGGTGGGTCCTAGATGATGTAGCAACTACAACCATAGTCTCTGCTTGTGACTCCATGCCACCCTCACCAACATTAGTTGTGGATGTGTTTGCTCATGCTTTAGCCTCCTCCTCTGCCATGGCTATAGCCCTCGTAATGTCCCCATTTTGCGAGCATCAGAGTTCGTAAGGATTATCCTATCATTTGACCCTCGTAGGCTGACAAATGTGATGAGAGGGTCTTCCTTGGCAGTTATCCAGAGTTTCAGGACCTTACTCCTCCAATTGATTCAAGTTTGGGCCTTTGCAGGGACTCACAGAGTGATATTCAGGAACTTACTATTTATAGTAAGTCGCCATGTAATGTCCCCTTTTCGTGGAGCAATAGAGTTTAGAGGAATTAGCCTATTCTCGATCCCTCAGAGGGCCAATGGGGCTTGATCGAGGGTCGCTTGGCGATAACTCGCTGATTATTGGCTCATTTCAGATTCAATCTACACATGGAGTCCTAATGATTTCCTTGATATGTTTCTATTTTTAGAAACCCTCATGTTATAAAGTAAATGTTATGTTTGCACTTTTATGTTATGAATAAATATTTTATTATAAAGCAAAATAATAAAATAATAAAATAAAATAAAAATAAATATCTCCTTCTAGAAGGTGACTTGGGAAAGTTCTAGAAAGAGGCTGACTGACCTCTTGAGGAAAAAGTATAAATAGACATCATGGGCTTCATTCTCATCATCCAGTTTGATGTTGTTGTTGATGTTGATGTTTGATGGTTGTGGAGCCTAGGGTTTCTGTAGTTGTCTTGGGCCATTGAGAACGAAAACTCTCAATTGGTGAGCAATTTTGAGGGTGTGAAATATCACTTGAATTATTGCAGCTGGGAGAAAGTTACTTCAGACTTTCTATTTGTGCGTCATTGTGAAATATATTTGAGTACAATCGCTGATGTATTATTGTACTTTCTGAATAAGGGTTTGGATTCAACACAGCAGCTGAGGTATTGTTGGGTTGATCATTTTATTGATCAAATTTTGCATAGTTCGATTGGTGAAGATTTTGGAGACATTTTGATAATTGAAGACTTCATTCGTTGGAGGTAGATCTACATTGTGCATACTCAGATTTAGATATCAGTCTATTCCAGGTTTCTTATGGCAGCTTATTGAGTCATTGGGGACCAATTTTGTATTAATTCGATTTGGTGCTTCATTGGAGATATTTTAGTGTTGAAGACTTTATTTCTTTGGCATTTTGGAGGTCGGTTTGTATTGAGGAGATTCTGATTTTTACATATCAGAAAATTACAGTCAAAGTCTGCATACTTATATGCCATGTTTTTGCATAAGGGAGCTCCATTTTGCATCGATTTTGGTATAGGATTGGAGCGCTGACTTTGGAGGATCATCCCAATGTTTTTGGCATTGATTATTTGAAGGGAGAGGTCTGATTTCAATTGAGGAATTCTGAAGCTAAATCTGAAGTAAAATAGGGACGCCATTGGAGACACAGTTTTATTCATTGCAGCTCATCTACACATCGATTTCTCTTGGAGATTGGAGCACTTCATTCCTTAGTTCTTGCTGATTGTGTTTGGAGCTTTGGAGGCTTGAAACACATTGAGAATTATTTTATCTCTCCATTCATATCAGAACAGGGGCGGCTGCTTCAGAAAATTATTTTGGCATCATAAGGTCTTCATCTCCCAAGGTATTGCTTGCCTCTACATTGGGGACTCAAGGCGCCACCAAGCTACAGGTTCCTTTGGATATTTCATGCATTTTTCATGTCATTTAGATGCATATTAGAAGGTATGGCTGTAGGTGAAAGTTTGTATCAGATTTAAGCATTATTCTTGCGGATGTAAGCCAAGAGTCTTGGCATCTTTTCATTGTCATCATTGTAGAAAGGATAGCATTTCAAATAAGGTGTCATCCTTTGGGAGTTATATATTATTGTAATGATCATTTGAATATTGTATGAGGATGTATGCCAATTGTTTGACATAATGTCAATTGGCTGTAGGTGCACAATTTGCATTTAGAAGTCATGTATGAGCATTGTAAAACATGAAACTAAGTCATTGATGCATCTAAAAGATAGTTTATGCATTGTAGCTTTGATTTCCAAGCATTTAGATTACTTTGATATCATTTTCAAGCATTTATATCAGTCTGATCACACAACCAGCAAGCTGGAAGTTTGCATGTGAATTGTTTGATGAAATTCTTTGAGCCTTCAATCAGCACTTTGAGGTCAGATTTGAGCAGGGTCACATGTCGATAGGGGTTACTATTTTATGTGGCACTGCTCACCTGGCAATCTCGGGCCAACCCAGCTTCTGATTGATGAGCTTAACTATGAATAAGGGAGTATTTTATAATAATTAACACTATTATTAAGACTTTATATTATAAAGTCACTTGTTCCTTGTAAAGGATATTATGGATTTGTTTTCTAGCCTTCATAGTACTATCAGCATATCTTTCATTTGAGCATTGGCATATGTTATTTGCACTTTCTTTATTCCATGGAAAAACATCATTGAAAACTCAAGCAAAACCCAAACATTCAAAACATTGAATATCAAACAAAGGGCAGAAAATTGTGGTTGATTAGAGTCCACCAGGTGTGGGTTCTTACAGTGGTATCAGAGCCAAGATCCTGCCATCCTCTTGGGAGAACAAAAAGAAATTTGAGTTGCTACAATGGAATTCAGTAGATTTTCCGAACAGTTCATAAGGGAATGTGAACATGATGCTTCCATATTCCGCGTAGAATATCAGAGTATGTCAGATGAGTTCAAGAATGATGTTTCTTTTGACTGCTACTTGAATTGTGTGTTGATTTGGTATCCTGGAAAAGTGGGTGTGGTCAATTACATTAGAAGAACAATGAAAGAAAAAACAGAACATTCTATTGATGAAGGGATCGAGAAAGAAGCAGAAGTGCTTGTTTGTGGTTTGCAGCCCACAAATATGGAAGTGGGTGAAGATACTGTCACATCAGAAGCTTCTACCTCGCCAGTTGAGCTTGAGGTGACTATGGACTCATTGCAGAGCGCCCAGTTGGCCCTTCAGGAGACACAGTCACGGTTGGACGTGCTTACCGTGGAGTTGAGTTTGACACAATCTCCACCAATTGCAGATATAGTACAGTTACATATAGTGGCAGTCGGTGAGGATCATATATCCATGGGTTGTAGAGAGGATGTGGTAACATCCATGCCAGATACAGGGGTAGTTGACTCAGTTGGGATGAGTACTTGGATTGAGAGCAGCAGAGGACCACATGTTACATCAGGTTCTCCTGTGGCCAGTACCATGACAAATGATGCAGGTTTGACAGTTGATAGCTCTTGTGTGGCTGTGGTGGATTCTCCTGAGAGTTGTGTGTTAGTACACGACGTTACTCCATCATCTTCACAAGGGACTCACAGAGTGTCATCTGGTTGGGAGTATGGCTCTCATATAGATTTGTTTCCCTCTCTTGGAAGCAAATCTGTTACTTCATCCCATGCAGCTGATTTTGGATGCCAGCTTGTTTTTCAGAGTCAGAGGGATCAGTTGCTCGATTCAAGTGTTGTTAGTGATGAGCCATTGACAGAGGTTGGAGCATTTTACCGTGACTACACAGTGAGGAGTGCTCATCACTTTTCTTTTGATCCACACACGAAGGACTTGATGATGCATCCGTGTGGATTGGCTCCGAGATACCATCCTTTGTGGGATGGGTATTCACCATCTTCAGAAGATGGGATTAGCGGCTGCAAGCGCCCGACTCAGCTATTTGTGGGGGATTACTTGCAGGGACAGCTGCCAGTTATACATCATGATGATATGTATCCAACAGGGTTTGCTACTTCTATGTCACAAAATTTTCTTTTGGGTACATGGTTAGAGGATGACTATGGTGTCAGTTGGCATGATGATTTGGCTAGTTATCACATCCATGGGAGTTTAGTGGGAGTTGTAGAGAGATATTGTGTTATAGACGCTTCCAAATATTTTTATCTCTATATGGCGAATGGATGTAGGGTTCGGTTGTTTTGGGATCCTGGTGGCGACAGGTTTGGCATAGTGTATTGGATGGGTCCCATTGGTTTGCTTCACCACTTCTGGCACAGTGAAGTTGAGATCAGAGTAGTGCAGAGGAAGTCGGAGGGTATTAGGCATGGCAGACTTCCATTCCGGGTTTGGGATCCAGGGATATTTTGTGTAACTATGTTTATGTTGGTGCTACAGGAGTGAGTTAGAGATGTGTGGGACATTTCACAGTTCTTCTTTTGGGCCTTCCGAGGACTGGAGTTTCTTTGCAGTGGAGATTGCTTGGGGACAAGCAATTTCAAGGAGGGCGGATTGTAATGTCCCCATTTTGCGAGCATCAGAGTTCGTAAGGATTAGGCTATCATTTGACCCTCGTAGGCTGACAAATGTGATGAGAGGGTCTTCCTTGGCAGTTATCCAGAGTTTCAGGACCTTACTCCAATTGATTCAGGTTTGGGCCTTTGCAGGGACTCACAGAGTGATATTCGTGCACTTCTACTATTTATAGTAAAGTTTTAATAGTAAGCTACTATTTTGCTAAAAAGCACTGCCTCGCTTGGCAATCTCAGCTTCAACCTACTTTGGAGAGTTTGATGAGCTTAATCTGAATATGAGCATTTTAATAATAATTAAATAATTATTGTTATGACTTTTACATTATAAAGTCACTTGTTCCTTGTAGAGGATATTATGGATTTGTTTTCTAGGCTTCATAGTACTATCAGCATATCTTTCATTTGAGCATTGGCATATGTTATTTGCACTTTCTTTATTCCTTGGCAAAACATCATTGAAAACTCAAGCAAAACCCAAACATTGAAAACATTGAATATCAAACAAAGGGCAGAAAATTGTGGTTGATTAGAGTCCACCAGGTGTGGGTTCTTACACTCACTTCTATTGCCCGGATCAACTCCAATCAAGGTCCCCGGGTCACTCAACACAAGCATACATCGATCATAAGTATAAAACACAAACCGTAGTTGAGTTGCCCAAGGAAATAAAGCACACTTAGATATATAGTCGCAAAGACTCAAATGTATAAAAAAATCATCATCATGAAATCCATGACATCAAATGTTCCAAACAAATATGAAATATCAAAAAGATCTAAAACAATAACTAGAAGTCTTTTATGGTTTCAAAGGAGCCTGATCCTTCCTACTTAATATGTCTAAGATAGGCCTTGGATGCAGAGCTATAATATCAAGGCATTAGGGAAATTCTCGTCTTTAATGGGGGTTGAGGGCGCTGCTCCTTGGTGGTGGGGGTGTAGGCGAGGCTCTAGTGTCAAGGTAGCACTCACCCCCCTCACGGGGTCCGGGGCAGCACCCTATCGTATCAAGGGCAATGCCCATTATGGGTTCAGCCCCAAGCAAGGTCAGGGCAACACCCTTGCAGGGTCTAGGGGCAACCGGGGTCACTGGAGAGGCACGCCCCGTATGTCCGCTGCCTTGCAAGGGTCTCAAGGGCAACTTCCTCTGGCAATAAGGCAACGCCTCATGTCTAGGGCATCACCCCCTACCGGGGTCGAAAGCAGCCCCCACCACTCAAGCCCAACAAATTAAGACCTCCAAAACCATATAAACCTTCATGGCGTACATCATTTTGCATTCACAATAAGTAAGAAAAAAAACAAGTTTTAACTTTAAATTTCAAGTAATTTTTTATACTTTTCAAACCCTGCCTGTTGCCGAGTCTTGCTAACAAGACTCTCCTGGACTCGGCGAGTCCAGCCAAGACTCGGCCGAGTCAAAGTCCAAGTCTGAGCCCCCAGGACTCAGCCAGGGTGACTCGACTCGGGACTCGTCAAGTCTTGGCAAGTCCTAGCGAGTCTCGTTACAATGATTAAGATTCATTAATTGTGCTAAATGTTATTAAATGTTATCAACCGGAAGGATTTATGCCAGCAAATTACAACAATGACCATAAAGCTATTTTGTAATCGATATTTGGAGACTGGACATATAATATCGATATTCAATTCAATCTGCAATCATCCCCTGTATAAGGTCAGAAACTATAATTCTTCTTCTTACTGAAATATGTTATTTGTATGAAGGAAATGCTTGCAGATTTAGTAAATTTATGAATGGTTTATCAGCTATTTCCATTATATCTTGCATGAATACTCTTGTTACTGTCAAAATATTGAATCATTAGACCTGGAAACAAAATTTTAAACTCAGAACAACAAGCTGGTAAATGTTTGACGAAATGCCTGGACATTTGCATCCATAAAATTGAAGAATTTTCTATACCAAAACTGCCTGGGAACGTTACATAATTCAAGTATTAATTTTATCTGATAGAAAAGCAAACAATACTATCATAACACTTGCAATTGCTCTACAATTCACTCATATCCATCTGCTTTCTGCAACTCTCTATGCACCCAACGAAGGGGAACTGATTGAAAGAATGAAAGAAACTACTTAATGATGACCTCTAAGGATGTATTTATACATTTACATCAAATTAGTTTGAAATCAAGAAGCTCAAAATCCAAAGAACTACAATAGACATTGTCTAGAATTATTAGTATTCTTGTTAGTTTCTCCATGACAATTTACAGTACACACAAAGGGAAAACCAACACCTAGGGGTAAACTGCCTTCTCATATGCAAACTTTCCACGATCCCTGAAACCATCATGAACTTGCATCTAGGAAATTTTAACAAAATTGCACCCTGTTTCTATCTTTTCAAGGACCTGCTTCACAGTTATGTTTGATTCCAAAATGTCCAAATTATCGAAAAAATTTGCAACCTTTGCAGGCCCTTGTACAACTTTCATATTTTAATTTTTTCTTGATCGAAATTCACGGTTTTTATAGTGTTACAAAGCATTACATGTTACATACGTAGTTAGACTTGTTAATGAGAATAGTGGCTTAGCTTCCTAAGTTTACTAACCTTTATGACTCAAATCAGACAACGTCAAGAGGCAAAGAAATACAATACCAAATGTATTCGTCAATTGAAGGAAGTCAGTGAAACTTCTTGAAGTAGGATGAGATGAAGTGCATTCATTTAGTGGCATGAAAAGAAGTTCATAGGCCAAAATGTGGGGAGCTAGCATCAAACAAATTGATATCATGAACCAACCTCTACAAAGAGAATTTGGAATAAAGTGTTAAGGCATAAATATTTGAATGACATACGACCTAACAGGATTTTTCAGGTTATTAATAGCCCGAAGGGGAATAAGTAACTGGATGGCACACATCCTTCCAGGATTTTGCAAGTTAACAACAGTCGAAAGGAGTCCACTTTGTGTAATTTGCTCTACTCAAGCCAAGATGTAATCTGAAAATAGCTGGCATGGGATAGTAAGAAATGCTTAAAAGGCATTTCCATGAATGAATTGTGGTACAGTATAGAATTGCAGCTGGTATCTTATGAAACCACAACTTCAAACATCACTTAAGTGAAAGAATGGGTGTAAAGGTTAAATATATTGGATTAAAAAAAAAAAGGACAGTGCAAAAGAGACTGGACAAGCTTCAGCTTTGAAAATGAAGACTAGAGAAGGGAATGGAGTGACATCAAGAGGATACTTGCCCATAGGGGAATTTCTACCTTTCTTGTGACAGCAAGCACATTTGGCAAAGGGGTAAGGATAGTGCAAGTGATTATTCCAGTCCAGAAATGATATAAGTTTTATTAAATTATAAGTAAACAAAGAATACCAAAAATGGTATTCAATAACAAGGTATAGTCTCCAGAATCAGTGAAAAATAAAAAATTAAATATAAAATACTCACTTTTGAGGAATCCCCAAATGTAACATCAAGAAGCACAAATCCAACTAGATCCAGAGCTGAATACATAGCCTGCTGCAGCCATTCAATCTCTTTGGGACTCACAAGGCGATTTGTGTATAATTCCTGGAAAAATAAATCAGAAAATATAGAAAGTTGATTGTATTTACTTAAAATAACTTTTGTAGAGTAATGACACTAACAACAGAAAAAAACTGGAAATCATCTGAGCTCACCTCCAAGTACTCTGCTCTTACACATAGAACATGAAGAATGATATCATGGATGGTAGTATCAAATAATAGTGTTTCCATCAACATATGCTTCAGCTGAATTGGATGTTTATCCAACCTATTAACAATGCAGGCATGCATAAGTTGAAACACCTGTAAACAAAAACAAAGAAATGCTTTACAATCATGAACATAAGAAGGTTCATGCTTCTTTAAAATCAATTTAGAATATACTGGAACTATCCTCTTTGAGTACTAATGCACTTTAATGCACATTT
>VDFB02178217.1:0-14232 GCA_007258455.2 Sequoia sempervirens | reverse complement strand
CTCTCATAACACAACTCTTCCAAACCATCTCCTCCATGCAGAAACAAATATCCACCATAAACCAAAATCAGAATGGACCACCCACCTATTATGTTTGAAGCAACCCACTATCTTTGGAAATACTGCAAACACTGATGCCACAAGGAATAGAGATGCCTAGATTCGAGAAATATGGACGAAAGGGAGATCCTTCTAACCATGTTAATGCTTACACTGCCTTATGTAGTGACTTTGTTCTTGATGATAAACTGTTAGCAAAGTTATATTTCCTAGAACTTTAAAAGAGACTTCCTTGGAATGGTTTTCATCCTTACCAAACAATTCAATTTGTTCATTCAATGAACTAGTTGATGCATTTATAAATCATTTTGAAATGCATATGATTCCAAAGAAGACCTTGGCCAATTTGATGAGATGCAAACAACTTGAAGAAGAAAAGATAATTGATTTTATATCTCACAATATAAATCACTTAATTCTCAAATCGATGTCAAGATTCTTGATCCACATCTTCAAAAGATGTTTATAGAAAACTTGCAAACTAAACTTCAGGACAAACTCACCATGATGAAATTTCCCTCCTTTATGCACTTGTGTACCGCCCTTTGTGATTATCACAATTCGGTTAGTAGTCGTGATGCCAAGTCCACTTCTAGTCAAGCTAAGAAGTATGAACATGCCAATGCAAACAATTCACAACCATTTAGAAAGAAAAGCAAAGGGTTCTTATAGTTCAATCCCCCTAAACAATCAACTCAACCCATCAACAACCAAGTAGTGTAGCTGTTAAAGCCGCAATACCTTATAGTTATGGAGATCCGAAAAGATAGTTTACACCTTTACCAGGCACTCTTCATAACACAATGTACTAACTTTTACAATAACAAATGATTACCTTCTTTGTCATTAAAGAACCCGATCCTACTAAGCCTTTACCTCCAAAATTTAAATCCAATGCTTACTACCATTATCATAGACAAAATGGACATGACACAAAAAATTGTAAGTGTCTTAAACACCTTGTGCAAGACCTCATTGATTTCGGTCGTCTATCCATTGCAAGTGTTAATGATCAAGGTAATAAGTCTATTACCCCTCCCAATTAAAATTTGAAAATTTTCACTAATCCCATGCCTAAACATAATGTTTCATTTGTCAAATCTAGTGAAACTCCAAAGAATGATGTGATGAATGTTCATACAAATGTTGAACATCCTAATCCTATTACACATATCACTACTATTAATCTCATGGATGAAATGGTAGGTACAATAGGCGTTATCCCTTGTAAGGGCCAACCTAAGAAATCTCTTGATATTACTTTGTCCTCTAAGGACATACTTCAAAATCTCCCTGATGGTCCTCTTTACATAGCCAACCGTATTTATGATAATCCCACTAATGGGATACTCATAGATCCTGCCTGTGGAGAGAATGTGATCACTGGGGAATTTTTGGTATTACATGATCTTTATCAAGATGAATACGATAAACCAAGAGTATGGATTAAAACACACAATAGTTTTGCTTTCCCTACAGTAGGATCGATCATCCTTCCATTACAAATAGGACCAAAAAAATTGGATGTTACATTCTCCATCATCCTACAATCGGACCAGTTTCATTTACGGCTAGGCCATCCATGGCTTCACTCAATGAAAGTTGTCCCTTCAGTCATACAATTTTTTTTAAAGTGTCCTTTTGAAAATGAAATATTCATTGTTCACCATAGCAGCTTTAACCCTTTGTCTTCTAAAGTAAAATTCTCCTTAGAAGCCTTTTGGCCTAAGCCCATGGAACCTATAACGCCTCGCAAAGACTTCTTTTTCATTGCTTACCAAAAATTCAAAGCAAAGAAAATCGTAGAATTGTCTCTCTGAAACATGTCCCCATCCACATCCAACACCCCTATCCTCGATTCAAAACAATGCTTCAACCCAAACAAGAACCAACCCATCAAACTCAAACAACACCCAAAACTTCCCCCACATCATCCAAGAGACCACGAGATAATGATAACAACTTTTTCATGCCTCCTCATATAAAACAAGTTTATAAAGAAAAGGAGAAATTGGATGAACAACCTTCCATGGTTCCTTCCATTCCTCCCCTTAGGGAAGAAAAGAACCTATGGTTGATCAACCCACTCCTTCACAAACAGAACTCGACAATAAAACCAAAATAAGCAGAGGAGCTAGGGAGTGTAAGAATAGATGTCGTGTCCTTGCTCGCAAGTCACAAGATGAAGAAAATAAAGAAAATAAAAATCCAAACTTGACAAAAGCAATGCATGACAACCCTCCTCCCCAATCACAACAAAAAGATCCAATCCAACAACCACAACAAGAAGTAAACCCTTTATTGGACATTATCATTTGTCCTCCTATTGTAATTAATCTAGATGACAATGATGAGATCACTAAAATAGACAAAGAGGTGCATAATGATCTGAATTCAATATTTTCCTCTTCCATGAGCTTAAATGATAAATCTCCTACAAAGAGTGTAGAACCTAGTGCTTCCCCTACTTCAACACTTGCATTTGTCCCTTTGGCTAGTTTCCCACCCTCGGCATATCATGAACATGATTGGGAGGCGGATGACTTGCTCAACGGTTGACTTGCATTTTCCTTATAGTTAGTCTTTTGCATTTTATTTTTCTTTTTGTGTGTTGGTATGTGCGTAACATGTTCCCCCGTGATGTGTTGTTTGATGTTCAGCATGACATCTTTCTATTCTATAGCCGGTATTTAATCTTTTGATAATCTTTGTTTTCCGATACAGCATTGATCCGCATTGTTCCTTTTCATGGACCCAGCACCTTTTGTTTTGTTCTTTTGCTTTTTTTTGATAACATTGTGCTACCGAGATCCGGTTTATGTTGACCAAAGGTCTCTTTATTTCATGTTTTTCCTTTTTTGATGATGCATCAGGATCAAATGTTCTCTTATGTTGACCCAAAGATTTTCTTTCTTTTCACCTTCTATTTTATTTTGTTTGTTTTCTTTAATAATGTAAGTGTCAAGATCCCATGTCCTTCCATGTTATCAACATCTTTTGATTTGCCTTCGGTCATTCTTCTAGTTCTATGTATCTGAATGATGATGTTCCAAGCTCTTACAAAACATTGCAGTAAAGAAAATAATCAATCTCAAATCCATAGGATCCCCATGCACATTGCAGGTTTCTAGCTTTTGGGCAACCCCTCTTTATTTTCCTTCATTATTGACGTAGCCTTTACTGTAAACAAAAGACTTGGCATAAGGGATTTCCAAGTTGGCTCTCATGTCTTCTTTCTTTTTTCATTTTCATTCGCTACTTTAAAGTAATTCCACACAGTACTGTGTTAGCAATTCCTTTAAAGTGGGGGCATACATTGGCATTATTCATTTTGCATTTTTCTTTTTCTTCGTTCTTAGTGCAGCCTTCTTACTTCATATGATGTGTTTTGTCGCTTTGTGGATGACATTAGGTGTAGTTTCCTTCATGAGTGTGACCTATCTTAGCATATTACATTCCTCTTAGTGGCTTGATGCGACGCACTACATCCCCTAAGTTGCAAATTTCTATTTTTTGATTGGTCCTCTCTTGGAGACATTAGACACAATGTTCCCTAAGTTAAAGACCTCGCATGAACTAAGTAAGAATCCTTTGAACATCTTTTTCATGTTGCATTTTACATTTATTATATGGCCACCTTGCATAACACAACTTGCATACCTGTGGTGCCATCACGTTTATTCATGAGCTCCAAGTATACGAAGTTTTGCTTGTCTTGTGAAGCTCAAAATGTCATTTTCTTTTGTGGTGCCTTCTTAAAGTTATTAGGAGGCATAACTTTGGTATAGTTGAGTAGGAATCCCATTTCAAGGCATGAATTTTCCCCATAGCCACTTGCATGTGTGTGAGTGTATACCAACCATGGGGTAAAAGTATAAACTTGTGTCACACTTTGGGCCAATCGCATTGCTTCTATCGAACCAGTTTCAGGTGGAAGTGATTCAGCCAAGTGGGTTTCAACCGAAACCACGTGGCGATGACATGGTGCCTATGTGGCCTTGTCATTTTGGCTGAGTAGGTTTTGGCCAAAGGTCGTAAATATAAAAGAAAAAAAGAAAATTGTGTAGGAATTTTGCATTTTCGTCTGAAGTGATTGCGATCAGAGAGCACTTGCCTGAACAACTAGCCTACAAAAAGGAGATCAAGCCAGGTTTTTGTCATTTGTATTTTATGATTTTGGTAATTATTTGTTGTGTTTTGGTTGTTTAGCAATTTCTGCAAGTTGTGGTTAGTTACATGACACTATTTGGTGCAACCCTAAGATCTAGGGTTTTATTTTAGGGATTTTTGAGTTTTGTTAGAATTCTTCTAAATGTTGATTTGAATGCACACATTGTTTTGTTAATTATGTTTATAATCTTTATTGAAGGTTTTTACAATGTGATTTCGAGGGTTTATTTATAGAAAAATACAAAAAACAAACTTTCAAGTCATAGTAGCTTCTTTAGCAATCAAATAAGGTTCTCATTGAAATCTTCATGTCATTGTTTTGCATGATAAGAAATCAGTTTATAATGAATTTACTTTTGTTCAATGGTTGCTTTTGGTGCATCTGTGAGTTAAGGGTTTGTGTTTTGTCAAAGCATTCTCTAAATAAAATAGTTTTTGGTAGATTCACAACTGTTGGAAGTCATCACATTATTTTTTGTATACTACAATCCTTTATCCCCTTCAAAAAAAACCTTCTTAGACTTGTGATTAGTCTCAAGGAACCTTGGATACTCTTCAATTGTAACAAGTGCACCTTTAATAAACTCATTCTTTAATTGAGAGTTATTTCATAATAAAAACCTATCCCTATACCACAAAAGCGTCGCCCATCCATTTTAATCTTGTTGAAGGATTTCATATCTATTATAATTAGTAGATAGGTTCATGAGTCAAAGGATCTTGTTGCGACACTAAAAAAATTCTTTTTGTAGACATTGCATGGAAGGGTACTTTTTCATTTCTTTCTTTAAAATACATCTCACTACTACATTTTCCTTGTTTTTCTTACAAATGGTTTTGAAACCCCATATCCAAATAACTTGTATCTGAGACTTTTGACCCATCTTAATTGTCTAACCATGAGGTCTTAATCTAAAATGGAATTATGAAATAAGTAAATTTAGTTCAGCTGGACAACTAATCTCCTTTACTATTCAAAATTGATTAAGGCATTTTGAAAACACTCTTAGTGCTCCTAAAATGAGATATTTTAGTAAGAAAAATCATATATTGGTTAGTGTAGTGAGACATAGAGGTTCTAGAAAGGTTCCAAGGCAAATGGACACCCTATGGTCATAAACATTTGAAGAAAAATCTCACCTGACAGTTGGCTCAATAGGAAACTGTATTATAATTTCAGCTTAAGATAGGATCATACATAAATTCCACCATGTGATAGAATCATAAAATAAGAAACATGGCATGTTTTATGATTCTATCACACACTAAAATTGATGTATGATTCAGTTCATAAAATACTAGAATCTTTCAGTTGAAGTGTGACATGAAAACTTGAGCCTCCAGGTATGCCTAATGGAGGATTAGTACAACATGTATTATCAACTCCAAACAACTCCCAGTCTTTGATCTCACATCTTTCCAAAAAATAATTTAAACTTTGTGCCCCATTTTTAGAAGGCCATCCTAAAAATGTTAAAACAAAGCCTCGCCTTTTGTGAAGCCACCATGGATGAAAATCTAAAAAATGTATGTAGTTAGATTTATCAATAATCAATTGTAGTTAGATTTATCAATTATCAATAAATAATTGTAGTTAGATTTATCAATAAACTCATTATAATGTTCATCATAGTTAGATTGTAGTTAGATGATGCAAAATCACTAATTTATCACTAATTGATTAACTATAATAATAATAGCATCTTAGTACCCACTAATTGATTAACTACAATAATAATATCATCTAGAGGATATATCTAGAGCATATACTCTTTTAAAAATAACTTATCTTGATCCTAAAGATGATTAAGGATTTCCTAATTTTATATTTCCATATGGTAAGGAACACAATATGGATGATAAAGGATATAACACTTATACATGTCCCACTACACATGGATAACCATCTTTGACACTCCATGAAGATATTATTCCAAGTGAATATGTTACTGTAGATAATGCAAGGTTAGTATTGAATCTACTTTTGATTTATCTCCTTACACATCAGGTAATCAATATAATAAATGACTTTTCATTTTATTAAAAGTATATAATGGAAAAGGCTTAGGTTAAAAATAACAAGGAATATTAGAATCTATACTTGTGATTTATCTCCTTACACATTAGTTAACCAATATAATAAATGACTTGTCATTTTATTAAAAGTATATATAATGGAAAAGGCTTAGGTTAAAAATAACAAGGAATATTAGAACCTATCAACAAATACAAACTAGGACATTGAGATTGTAGATTCTTCTCCCGAAAAAGATAAGAACACAAAATAAGTACAAAAAAATCCAATCAACTTATATCATTAGCCATGACATAAATCTAGATTTGATACATCCTAATCTAATCTACAAGGACACACTAAATAGAACTACCACCAAAACCTTTACTAATGACAAGGAACTTAACAATTTATTGGGTGCATATGAGGATTTAATTTTTAAAAGTTCAATCACAATAGAGGATTCCAACATGTGCTTGATAATTTCTCTTTTCTAGAGAAACACCTCTTACTAAAACCTAACTAGTGGAGGATATCATGGATAAAGACTTAGATTTTGTATTTAATCCTTGTTATAGAGGATTCCAACATGTACTTCATAATTTCTCTTTTTTAGAGAAACATCTCTTACTAAAACCCAACTATTGGAGGATATCATGGATAAAGACATATTTTGTATTTAATCCTTGTTGAGGAGTGGCTTGATAATATAGAGTAGCTTATGAAATAACAAAGAAATATGGCTTGGTCTATAAGAGGGCATTAGTTGGTTGGTCCAAACCTTTTGGTTTTTCCAAAATGTTTGGAAGAAATAGCAGCAAGAAGTGGGCAAGAAATGGTTTTTTCAAAATGTTTGGACCAACGAATGCTCTCTTGTTGACCATATCAATAAAAGTAGAAAGATACAATATGAACCAATTTCATATTTTTTAAAAATAGAAGAATCAATGAGATGTTAGATTTAAAAATGAAACCATTTTTGTACACAACCTAAACTAGATATAACCTATGCTACTCAAAATCTATGATAGACTTAGATTAAGAAAAAGAGTTATTAAACATTGATGAAAAATGAAAGCTCACCAACACCGACCCTTGTTGCAAAAAGTGAAGTCAGTTATAGTAGAAATTTTGGTGTCTAAAACAATGTAACTAATTTCATTTATCCATTCACATAACTCCAATTACTTTAAGGGTGGTAATTGGAGTTATTAAAGTGCAGTTTCTTAAATGGATAAGTGAAAAATTTTGGTGTCTAAAACAATGTAACTAATTTCATTTATCCATTCACATAACTCCAATTACTTTAAGGGTAGTAATTGGAGTTATTGAAGTGGAGTTACTTAAATGGATAAGTGAAACTAGTCATACATAAAATTTCTACTATAACTAGTTTCACTTATCTATTCACATAACTGTAATTAATACCCTTCCAAGATTATTTCAATAAAGTATAATCATTTATTGTATTCAATGTATACCATCATTGAAAAAGACCAATTATTTCCCTTCCAAACTATTTTAATAAATGGTAACTATTTAATATTCTTTTTTATTTGATTGATCATTTATTGTGGAAAACTTGGGTTCAAGATGTAAATTTGTAAACTCACTCTCTAACCTATCAGCCTTCGAACATAGTCAATTCACTTGAAGATGCAAAATGCCAATCAAATATAGAAGAATATTGAATAAAAATTTATTGAAATAATTTGGAAGGGTAATAATTGGCCTTTTTGGATGCCTCACACTAAGAGAATTTTTAATAGGTCATGCTTGGTGATGGTGTACATTCAATACAATAATTGATGAATCAAATACTTTAATGAAATAATCTTGGAAGGTTAGTAGTTGGAGTTTATGTGAATGGATAAATGAAACTAGTTATAGTAGAAATTCTGGTGCCTACAATGTATTTTAGGATGTGACTTACAACTAGATATAATTTCATTTAAATGCATGATTTTATGAATATATTTAAGTGGTGCATTTAAATGAAATTATACTCATGTACTCTTACATTAAGTTGTAAGCCATATCCTAAAATACATTGTGCTATGCACAAACATTTCTTCTATAACTCATTCCACTTATCTATTCACATAACTCCAATTAATACGCCTTCAAAGTTATTTCAATAAAGAATATTTGATTGATCATTTATGTATTCAATATTGTATGCATTTGAGGAATGTGAAAGACCAATTATTACCCTTCCAAATTATTTTAATAAACTATTATTAAATATTATTTTGTATTTGATTAATCATTTAATCTATTTATTGTAGGAAAACTTGCTTTTAAAACGTTATTTGTAGACTCACTCTTTGACATATCAGCCTTCAAACGCAGTCAATTCACTTGAACATGCAAATTCGAATCAAATATAGAAGAATAATAAATAAAAATTTATTGAAATAATTTGGAAGGGTAATAATTAGCCTTTTTGGATACCTCACACTAGGGTTTGGGCGTTAGGACAATTGAGATGTTTGGAGTTGCGGTGATTGATTTATGTCGAATGGATAAATGAAAGTGGTCTCACTAAATTTTGGTGCCTATCGCAATGTATTTTAGGATATGACTTACAACTTAATGTAAGAGTGTGACTATAATTTCATTTAAATGCACACCACTTAAATATATTCATAAAATCATGCATTTAAATGAAATTATATCTAGTTGTAAGTCATATCCTAAAATACATTGTAGGCACCAAAATTTCTACTATATAACTAGTTTCACTTATCCTTTCACATAACTGCAATTACTACCCTTAGTAATTGGAGTTAAATGTAAATGGATAAGTGAAACTAGTTATAGTAGAAATTTTGGTGCCTAGCACAATGTATTTTAGGATATGACTTACACCTTAATGTAAGAAAGTATGACTATAATTTCATTTAAATGCACCACCTAAATATATTTATAAAATCATGCATTTAAATGAAATTATAGAGTTGTTTAAGTCATATCCTAAAATACATTGTAGGCACCAAAATTTCCACTATAACTAGTTTCTCTTATCGATTCACATAACTCCAATTAATATCCTTCCAAGATTATTTCAATAAAGTATTTGATTGATCATTTATTGTATTGAATGTACAGTGCCATCACCAAGAATGGTATTATACATTCACTTAGTGAGGCATCCAAAAAGGCCTAGATGTGTGTAATGACAAAAGCATAAACACTTAAGACATCAATCATAATAGAATATCCCCTTCTCTAACATGAAGTAGAATTGCACCACACATAATTATAGTGTAGAATTGCTTATGGTTGATTGTAATTTGTAAGTATCCTAAAATACAATATGTCTATTTAAATATAAGTTATACATGATTATCTCCTTATCCCTACTTATATAGATGCATTATCATTAATCATACACTCTTATCCTATATTATACACACTTGTATGATTGTTATTTGAAATTTAGAGATACCCTACAATTTTAAATGATAATACGTGAGATTCTTTGTTTAAGACTTTAAATTTCCTACTAAGTTAGTCAAATTTAATCCTCATGTCCATAATTCTTAAAGAATTCAATATTTATGTATTTATATGCTTACATGTTACTTTTACATGTGAATGTTTCATTAGGATATTTTAGTACCACTTCTTTTAGAGGAAATTTTTTATAATCCTACTTTCTCCCTTTCTCCCTCTTTTTCATAGATAGTTGAATGAACTTAAAATTGTTCTTATTTTTACTTCATGATGTTAAAGCCACTCATTGCTCATATTTCCTATTTTTTATAATTTCCTATGGAGCATCTTACTAGAAAAATGGTTATTGCATATTTTACTAAATTAGAGAAATAAAATAAGTACATATTTGTAATTTTTTTGTTTTAATTAAATTTGCAGATCTTTGTATTTATATAGATATGGTTGATGATCAGGGATCACATCATTCCACTCAGTCTCAGCAACAAGTTGAGGCTAGGTCTAATTTATATAATGTTAGCATTAGGAGATTAGAGAATGCTTTGAGATGTTTGGACCAAACAATACTTAACTCCCCTAATCTCCCTAATAGAGAGATTAGTTGGCATTCAATAGGAGATCCATCATATGATTCACATGATTCAATATTACAATCCTTATGATGAGGTCAGCATTGAGGAGTTTTATAGGTCTCTTGCCAACAATGTTATTGGCACAGAGAAAATTGATTCTATTACTAGTAGAGTTTCAAAACATAATTTGCACAACATGTTCCCTCATTATATGGGACAAAAGAAAGTTAGAGGATATGTTGTTACTAGATGCACAAATGACCTTGTTGCTCTGTTTATATATCCCAGATGGTTGGTATCCCATCATAGATGGCCGCATAATGACGATTTTCCACTTTATTTTTGCAAACAACTATATGTTGAGTTTCATTTAGGGTTAGTAGTGGACTACACATCTATTCCTTCACATGTTGGACAGGGAAAAGGGAGGTTTGCTGACAAACCTCAATTTAGACATGTAGATTTTCCACCACCATTCAATAAGAGGGCATTAGTTGGTCCAAACCTTTTAGTTCTTCCAAAATGTTTGGAAATAGCAATAGTAAGAGGTGCAACAACAACACCTACCCGATCTAACCTTTTTGACAGTATTGTCACGATTGCTACTCAGGTCGATCAGATGTCACCTGATCATATAGGTAGATACTTATTATGTCCACAAATTATCCTTCCTCCCACTGAGGCTACATCTACCAATTACAATCCCTACATTTGTGCAGAGCTACCATCACTATTAGATGTGGCCAGATGAGTGAAGCCACTATACGTAATGTTGCTTTAGTTTCCATTTTTTATTTACTATCATCATACCAGTTTATCAATTATGAGTATGTGATTCCTTTAGATGTTGTAGTAGCTCATATTAGACAACATTTTGGTTGATAGTCGGGTCGGGGTGAGGCAGCTTCACAAGATTATCAACATATTCCAGACCAGCCTACAATCCCTGAGGTTACTACACACGATGTACATGGCACATATAGCTCACTTCTCTTTGGCACTGGTCCTCTACCTCATATAGGTATCCTTGATTTGACTATGCATTCTCATGAGCTTAGTGACATTGGTAGAGTGCTCCAGGGTGAGACGCAGGTACTTTCAAATAATCAGATATATTTTGTGTTCCAAAAATTCACATACATATATAAAATAAAATTGAATTTAGAGTAGTTCTCACTCTTCATTGAAATATTGTATTTTTAAATTTTTAGCAAAACGAGGGTTTGTCATGCTTTGGAGATTTGGAGCATGCAGACGATCCTATGCATGGTACATTTGAGGTACATTTATAATATTTAAAGTACTTGATGCATTCAAACATTGAAAGTACAAAACTTTAAGATGACTTTACATTTACACATGTGTACATTAAATTAATTAACATACTTTCTTGTGCAGGGCTCAGGTGGATCAAGACATGAATCGAGACAAGGATCGAGAGAGGCATCAGGCTAGGGATACAAAGAATCAGGACGTGGATCCAGACATGGATCAAGAGAGAGATCGATCCACAGTAATATTAGGCATCCTCCACTTTGATTTATTTTACATGCAGATACATAATTTGTTATAAATTTGATATTGTGATTTGTCACATTATTGTTCTTAGATGATGATCTTCACATTATATAAAATTTACTTTATGATTTCAATTTATGGTTCATCTTATTATGTTTTATATTCTATAAATTTTACATTATGGTTCATCTTATTATGTTTTACAATATATATATATATATATACATTTTATATTATGGTTTCACATTATGGTTCATCTTATTATGTAAATAGAAATTCTTGAAGCTAATCAAGGTTTACAAGATCCATCTTTACAACTTTTCCAAGAAAATAGAAATAGAAATATACAACTAACAAGATAAAACAAGATAATTCCACACCATTCAATGAAAATATCAAAGAATCCATATGGACCTAATAATGATCAACATCACCCAATAATGTGTGACCATAAGACCCACCCCTTTGTACTAGGAGCATATTGATTAGGTAGTCCAACAACACTCACACAAAACAAAGTGGTTGAATAATCAAACATACTAATTGCATATCATACATGAGGCATCCAATAGAATACACATTGAAAAAATAATATCGAATAATGGAATCCAATAGTAATGGTGTTAGCCACTAATAACACACAAAGTAAATGGTGATAATTGCTAATAACGTACAAAGTAAATAATGATAACTACTAATTAAAACATTTGAAATGGTGATAAACACCAATAATCAAATAGCAAAAATGAAAGTAAAAATCAATAACATACAATTAGAATGGAAAGGACAACCAATAATCATGTGAATATATTTATGTACACACATTGGATATAAACAACCTGCTAATCTAAAAGGATGGGGCTACTAGATGTAGGGAATAGAATTTTGTAATGATACTACTTAAATCCATATATAGTTAAATAGTATTCTCCCTTTAATAATGAGACATCCTCAATTAAATTCAACAATTATGAACAGATTGTGATAGTGTCTCAATGACATTCTAACAATCAGAAAAAGATCAAGTGACAATGTCTCGATGATATTCTATCATGAAAATGTCATGATAATGTCTTGAGTCTTAATTATGTTTATGTTTATTTGATCTCATTAAATTATATTTTTATATTTTATCCATTCTCAAGCTCCTCTAGTTTACCATTCAAATTTGAATGGAAATAAAAGTTCACTCTACTCCTAACTCTAGAGTTAAATCCTAACACCAAAAGGTCCAAAGTGATTAAAATATTGTGACACATAAATTGAGGTTAAAAACAAAGACACTCATATCCAAAAGATAGATAAATGCATTTCCATAAGGAGAATTTTCATCCTACAAAACAAAAAGTTTTAATATGGTCTACAACTCAATTTTGATATTTAAAAAAGAAACCATACAAACTTCCCAAAAACATCATTAATGGATTTTGGAAATTTTTCAATGTTAAGAATAAATAAAAAACTAAAATGGAATATACCCTTTTGAGAACTCAAATTAGGAGATTACTCTTTTCAAATGGTAATTATTTAGCAAAAAGATTCCATAGATCTAGCATAAAATGTAATTTTCCAAATCTAAAAACTTACAAATATAAATTTCACAAGTAAAAATATAGATCTTGATTCAAACTTAGCATACTACAAATGGAAAGACATAAAATGTCCTTAGGTGAAGGATGAAATTTAATATGAAAACTATCTAAGCATGTTTGTATAAATCAAAATAGAATAATACATTCAAAAATCAAAACCCTCAACAACAAAGATTATCCTTCTTGAATGTAATGCACACAATCCTTTGGAAACCCTCTTTTAGATCCAACCTAATTATCCTAATCCACAAGAAATTTGTAAACAATAATTTTGCAAAATAATAGCTCACACCATGGAGTAGAGGGAAGAGAGAAATAGGGAAAATGAACAAGTGTTTCAAAAATGACTTTGTGTTTCCTTTTGTCTTAAAAATTGGGCTAACCTCTAATTAAAAATTTTTACTCCTTTCACATTCAAAATAGCTATTTTCCACAATTAGATATTGTCATTTTCTAAATTATGACTAATAACTTTCCACATCATTTATGAATAAAAACATTTTTATTTCAATGACTAATGCATAGCCTTTTTAAATGGGTCTATTTAACCTTTCACATTTTATTGTCAATAAAATAATTTAGTCAATTGCATGATACTTAATTTATTAAGGCATTTGATAATAAAATATATTTTCAACATATAGTAGTTAAATTATAAAATAAATTCTCACTAAAACATTAATCAATAAAATTCTTTTCGGTTTGACAAAATATTAAATGTTTCAAAAACACTTAAGAAAACATTTTGAAGACAAAAAAATGCAAATGTAATAATATATAAATAACTCATGCATAAAGAAAATACACACTTTATAGATTTATTCATAACACAAGAACCTAGATATGA
>VDFB02178216.1:0-27670 GCA_007258455.2 Sequoia sempervirens | reverse complement strand
TAATATGGTGTAGCTCCCTTGAAAATCTATTTTGCAAATGTGACACAACTGCACTCTCCTATCCCCCAAATTTTTCTTTCTATTTTTTTCTAAGACTGTCACAAATTGGAGAAGAGGTTTTTTGGAATTAAAAGGGCTCTTTGCATAAGATTTTAAATGGTGGAAGGGCACTCAAATGGATTTTGTGGCTGTTCTCTGTCACCCACAACACTCCCACAGACTGATGAACCCCCAATTGAGGTTGAAACTCTCACATTTATTTCTTCCATCTCATGTTCATTACTCTCACTACTGCTGGTCATGTTATTTTCTGAAACAATAATGCAAGTGCAAATTGAAATAGAAAAAAATTAAAAAAAATACATTTCTTAAAACTTTGAAAAAAATTAGAAAAATTAAAACACAAAAACAAATGGAAGAATCACTTATCAATGCTGATATCTCCAGCTGCACCTTCAAACCCTTGCTCAAAATGATTTTTTTGCTCCAAGTTGGCTGCAAATTTTTTTTGGTTGATTCAAGGCTAATATTGTGTGGAGGCCTAGAAAAGAAAAGAACTAAAAGAATCATTTTTTTTCATGTTGAGCTTTTTTTTTTTTGAAAAACTCAGTGAATCGCCTCAGGGATGGTCGGGGGATGTCTGTCTGTCGCCTCAGTGTCCTCCCGTCTTGGAAACGTTTCTGAGACAGCTTGACAAAATATGAAAAATTAGGGATAGCTTGGCTGTTTTTGAGGCGTCCCCACATCCCTAAAACTTCATTGGAACAGTTAAAGTGAAAAAGTCACCAGGAATGCATCATAGAGAACATAGCATGCTGTGTTTTTGAAATTGCATAAAATTTTGAGAGGAATAAAATATGCAAAAATTTCAACCTTTGACACACTTTGACCTCTGTTTTTGGCCTTGCAACATAGCTGCAGACTTAAGGACATTACCCCAATGGTCTAGATAGCAAAATAAGACACAATAATGGATCAGCATTTAAGTGCAAATTAGCTGGCATGATGGTGGAGGGTGCTTACAAGCACATCTTTTGGACCCCATGTTGTGTTCATGCATTAAAAGTAGGGAAGATAGATTGGGTGCAATGAATGCTGATAAAAGTTAAAAATATTTAGATATTCATTTACAACCACCACACCTCACTTCTCAAACCTATGGAGCAAGTGGTGGTAGAAGCTATAGATATTCAAATGTTTGGGGCTTTCTCGAAGAAGGAATTCCTCAAACCTATGGAGACTAGGTATGCCAATTATTTCATTTTGCTAGAGAGGATGTTTGAGGTGCAAAAGGCTCTATAGTTAATAACAGGGTTACATGGGGATGCGTCCCCTGCCCCAAAACCCACTATCCTCGTCCCTGCCATCCCCAGGACGGAGGGATGCAAAGGGGACATCCCCCTGCCGTCCCCGAAACAACCCAATTAGTAGGAAATGCCAGGAAACGTCCCCGGTACGAATGGGGGACGTTGGAAACGTCCCAATCGTACTGGGGAAGGCTAGCCGTCCCTTGTGGGCTAGGAGGTTCCTAAGGTTAAAAAACAATTAAAATTTGATTTTTTTAATTTTTATTCCTCCTTTCTTAATCACGCAGGGCCCACCATCTCTCCCAATGTTAAAATTTTTCCCTAAAGTTGAAAGCAAACATAATATTAACATTTTTATTATATGCTCATTCTCACGGCACGTGCTCAACTCATTCTCATGCACGTGGCTCTCCCAGGCGAATTTGTTCACAATCTTGAATTGAACCTTTGACAAGTGCAAAAATTTAAAGTTTCTAGTAGCAAGAAAGACGAACAACATTGTAATAAGAGATTTTATTAAATTTTGATTTTCATGTTTGAACTTTGAGACTTTTGGATACATGTTTGAGACATTTGGATATTGATAGACCATGGCTTTAATGATGTTTGATACTGCTGTGATAAATTTTATAATGCTTTAATAACATTTCTTATTCTGTTATAGTACTACTGTCGTGATTTATTTACATATTGATATTGTTCTTATCAATTATTAATTATTGACATATCTATCTCTCTTTCCCCCTCTCTCTCTATAATATATTAATAAATTTTGAAAAAAACAAAAATATATATGTGTGTGTGTGTGTGTGTGTGTATTTTGTATGTTGCCGTCCCCTACTGTCCCCTAAAAATTCCCCCTAGGAAACGTCCCGAAAACGTGTCCCCTGTCGTCCCCTCGTCCCCGTCCCCGAAATGTCATGGAACATAGGTTAATAATGATTAATTCAAAGTGGACTAAATGGCCTACAATAAACAATACTAAAGGAAAAAGTATCAAACAAAAGATCTCTCATTGCGATTGGTGGTCCACTATGAGGTAAGAAATTGCTAAATTTAAATTGATTGTTGATCTTATTATTAAATTTTTTATTTTAATTTTCTAAATTGTCTTTTTTGTGAAAAAAAAAATGCAAATATGCTTATGCCCTATAATATTCAAAGATCAATCCGAAGTCTATCAAAATTGAACCTGCCTTCATCTCACTTGTTGTAAATGTCACTAGATATGCCAATACAAATTATCCTAGTCTTGGAGAGATTTATAGACATTTCACAACATGCTTAGGCAAATGAAGAAAGCAATTCGTAACAGGGATCCTAATTTGGGATTATATGAGCAACATATTAAACCCATTGTGATGTGACAAGGGAACACTATGAACACCCCGCTTCGTATGGCAATATTTAATCTATATCCCAAATGGTATTCACCAGAGGCTACAAGGTTGCCTCCTCATGATAACAAAGTGGTGAAAGAAGGGGTAATGAAGGCCCTTCAAAAGATGTATTCCAGTGATGAGTCAACTATACTTCACACACAATGGCCTTCCTTTACTAATTTTTGTGGCCCAACATTCGACAAACCAAAGGCAAAGATAAATAGAGCTACATTAGCTTAGACTAATCCTATTGGATGGTGGGCATAACACAAGGATATACCAAAGTTGAGAATACTCGCTATTTGCCTCCTTTCACAAGTCGGCAATTCCTCTGTTGTAGAGAGGAATTCTTTTGCACACAAGTTGGCAATCACCTCTAAATGAGTAGAGAAGTTGGTGGTCATGCATAGTGCTTCGCAACTTCAAGATCGTCAAACTTCTAAGTATCAACAGACTCCAACTTTACAATGAAATGATGATTTCAAAAATGCCACCCAAATTGATGAGGAGACACAAGGATTGGTTGGAGTTCCACTGGATGAGGCAATCTCTCATAGTGGCAATGGATTAGACCGAAACTCCAATTTTGATGCAATGTTGGCAAATGCTAATTAAGAGCAGCAGCGTACTTTCTAATTTTTTGTGATTATATCATTTTTTAATTCAAACTCGCAGCCTTTGGACATTTAGATTTTATATCATATACGCATTGACAATGAATTATGAAAGCAATTAAATCGAGTTTTTGACATTTGTAAATTTGTTTGATTCTTATGTGAACTCTCAATTCAACTCTAATGATGTGTCTTAAGGATCTATAATGTATATGATGAATGCCTTATAAATGTTATCATATGAATATTTGAAATTTCCCTATATTTTTTAAATTTTCCATATTTTTGATATAGCTGTCTCCTTTGCCATCCCTTAAAATGGCCTCTAAAAAAATTGTACTGAAAATGTGTCCCCCTGAGCCTATCCCGGAAACTTGATGGACATTAGATGACATCCCATTTCAAGATCATATGCAAAAGTTATGGCTTTAAGAAGGTTTTTTGCAAAGTGTTTTTGGCATGGTTTTAGCTAACTTAAATAATTGTTGGGTTTAATTTGGAAGCTTATTCAGGGTTTCTAATCATCCTAGGTGGTAAATAAACATGTTACAAGCATCCAAATCTTCATAGCAACAGCATATGTGATTTTTAAAAGGTCATGTTTAATTATAAATGCCCAAAAGAGTGACTTTTGGTGTTCCAATGAAGTGATGCTTTGGTTTTTTTGGCAGTTGACCTTCTATATTCTGACTAGTGATAAGCCAATGGATGTCTGAGATACTATCTTCAGGCCTGAAAGGAAGTTAGCTGAAAGTGATTGGCATACAAAGCCATTGTGGTAGAGCATATGTACATGCAAAGTTTGTGTGAGTAAGGAAGTTGAGGTGTTCAACTATTATGGGAATTTTTGACTAGTATGGTCATTGTAAACTCTGTAATTCCTTTTGCTTAGTGGAATGGGAGTTTTTGCCCTTAGAATAGAGTTTTTTTGAACCAAAGTGTGTTTTTCTCTAGGGAAAAAGTGTTTTCCAAATTTGTCATGTCATGTTTATTATCCGGCATGGTTATTGTTGAAATTTCTATTTGAGTGATTTGCATATGGTGAAGTTGTAGTTCGTCCATTATTAATTGGATTAAATGCAAGCTGTAGAGTTTACAATGACCATACTAGTCAAAACTTCCTCTAATAGTTGAAGTTGTCTATGTATGCTCTCACATGGTATGAGTGTTATGCTCATTCTTTGGAGATTCAGAAAGTAGCATGTGTCCAAGTGGGAAGATTACAAGGAGCAGCATCCATTCTACCATCTTCAAGATGATGAATTGATTGACAGTATCTACTTTCATCAAGTCAGGGTGATGAAATGATGGATTTGTTCTCAATTCATAGATTTTTTATGAAATGAATGAATGGCCAAGGTTTGATCTTGGATCATGAGTTTACCCCCATTGATGGTGGAGTGGATGTGGAGAGGTGGCAACTGTTGCCCATTTGCATGAAAGTAATTAGCTAGTTAACTCATTTAATTGAATTATTTAATTATTATGATCGATGAGTTAGCCATGTTGATTGATGAGTTACCTGATTTGATTGCATGAGTTAACTGAATCGATTGATGAGTTAAGTGATTTGATTGACTGTTAACTAAATTGATTGATTAATTAACTATGGGGTGTAAATCATGATTTTTATTAAATTATTTGTGGATAGTAGATTTATTTGGACTTACTTTCATATTTTAATATTTGTGGGAAATTGATTTATTTAAATTAAATAAATAAAAATGATTATTTAATCAATTTGATTATGATAAAGTAGATTAATTAATGCTAAGGTGAGTTATTTTAATGAGTGGATGAGTGATTATGTTGTTAGGTGTTGAAATGGGGGTGGTGGTATGGAGATGAGCATGCATAAGATTTCAATGTCTACAAAAGGTATGGCTCCTAGAAGGTTGTTGCCAACGTCATGCGAGTTGCTGCCAAAGTGCTTTTGGCATGGTTTTAAGTTCCATAGTAACGAGACGCGGACGCGGCTCAGACTCGGCGAGGGCGACTCGGCGCGAGACTCGGCGAATCCGGACGCGGACGCGGCGCAGACGCGGAAAAATGAATAAAAGTTGAAAAACCCTAGAAATTTAGAGATTTTTAAGGATCTAAAACTTGTTTCAAGCACCCTTTATTGAATACAACACAAATAAAAGCAAATTTGATCACATGCATAAGTATACAACGATTACATAAGTATAAGGTACACATTGTAGTTGCGTTGCTGAAGGAAATAACATACTTAGATATATAAAATTAGTCAAATGTATACAAAACTCATGGAATATGAAATCCATGACATCAAATGGTCCATACAAATATGAAATATGAAATATGACATCAAATCAAATAGCCTTATGACTTCTATGCCCACAAGATTCCTTCCTGCAATGGCATGCCTAAAGTGGCTCTGATGATGCTGCAGCCCAGCCATAGTTCCCCTCGCCCTCAGAAACCGACTGCCACGCCACCAACATTCATGCCTCCTCGTGTTCTGTAGCTCTCCTCGCCTATATACAACTCGCCTTCCCTCGGGCTCAGTCCACCCAATCAAGGTCCCTGCCACCAAAGACTCCAGACCAGCCCTGGTCCACTCAGACTGTGGATCAACCTCGTCTAGATTGATCGGGGTTTTGTCATGGTCAAAAAGCTTCCTGTATCTGAGCCGAAGATTGTAATGAACATATACCAAGTCGTTCATCCTCTCCACTGTCAATCTATTGCGCTTCTTGGAGTGTATGTGCTCAAACATACTCCAATTGCGCTCACAACCAGATGAACTGCATGGCTGGCTCAATATACGAATGGCAATATTTTGCGGGTTCGGTGTATCAGAACCAAACATATTCCACCAGCTATCTGAGATGAGAAAAAGAAATAAAATCAATCTCATTTCAAGTTTCAAGTTCAAGTTCAACATTTAATAATAAATTATAATATAAAGAGATGAAAATTATGCCCTTAAATATATTTTTACCTGGTAGTAATGTTGTCCTATTATCTTTGCACATTTGATGTGCAAAGAAGGCTCCTTGTGCCTTAGTGAAGGCATCTATCTCCTGCACCACCGTAGTAAATAAACAGTGCAACATCCGTATTCCCACTCAAGAATTTCTATCCGCATCTGAGATCGCCAAGTGGGAATTGGAAGGTCGATTCAGTAGAAACATGCGGCTGCATTGATGGGTTTGCGAAGTTGGTTTTGCCATCTCCTATCAATGATATCCCAATGGACGAGCATTTCTCCCTCGATCCCACCATAGGATCGTGACGACGGCCTCTGCCCTCCTTAGTCCATGCCCTCATATATAGCCTATCATGGCTTCTCCCCATCCGCGAACTCGTAGGGAGAACTAGTGGCTCAATAAACTCCCTAGTGCAAACATGTTTCAATAAATAAGTGTGAATGAAAATAAACAAATAAAAGTACATATGATTTCTCAAAATTAGAACATAATAAAGAACAAATTTTAATTTCACAATCTCATTCATTGGTGTCCAAAACCCTGTCATCAAAATAACAGTCACAGCAACTCGTAGCAGCTGTAGAAAAGGATGAGGAAGACCACTCTCACTAGTAAACATAAGCCTCAAAAGTCGCCTCTTGACCGAATCAAGGATTGTATCGTGATAAAATTTGTTGCAAATCTAGTGATGCCAGGACGAGACAACTCCCTCAACCCCGTGTATTGCCTCATAAGGTTAAGCACCCATGTGTGGTTGTATACAAATTTGCATATGTTTTTTGCTGCTTCCACACATGTTTTGATCCATGGGAGCTTCCCAAGATCCTCCAACATGAGGTCAATGCAATGGGCGGCACATGGAGTCCAAAATATAGTAGGGTGCCTCTCCATCAATAACCTACCAGCAGCAACATAATTTGCTGCATTGTCTGTCACCACTTGCACTACATTTTCTTCCCCCACATCAGCTATCACCTCCTCTATAGCCTCACACAGATATGTGGCATTTTTTATTTGGGCAGAAGCATCAATGGACTTAATGAAGACGGTGTCACCTGAAAAAATAAGCAAAACCAATTATTCAATAAATTAAAAAACATAAATCAGCCATATTAAATTATGTGATTCACTAAATAAAATTCAAATTCCAATGCATTGAAGGAAGTACAATTACCTCCAAAGGAAACTAGGAAATTAAGCAACGTCCTATTTCTCCTATCAGTCCAACCATCAGTCATGATGGTGCAACCAATCATGCTCCACTGCTTGTGCTGCTCCTCTAATTGTGCTTTCACATCTGCCACCTTTTGAGTCAAAAGTGGGCCCTTTAATTCATCTTCACTAGGGGCTTTGAACCCCGCCCCACATATGGTTATCACATCAACCATGTTTTGCCAGAAAGGTGACCTATAACATGTCATAAATAAATTGATAAGTTACATAAGTATTGTAAAATTTGAATTCGATAATGAGATAATGAGATACATCTAGATTCTAAAATTTAAATATAAATTTTAAAACAATTAAATGAAAAAGAATTACCTGGCTACATGGAAGGGAATGGTGCAGTAGTACCAAAAGTCTGCAATTGCCTTTTTGGCTGCATCATGTGCGTCCTTGTTCCAACCCATGCTCTCAAGCGACGGTTGGGAACCAGGGGTAGTGCGTGGTACAAAATATGAGTCCACCCCAGATTTACGAACTCTAGGGCCAATGCTAACACTGCCACTACCACTAGCAGTAGCAGCGCCACCAGCACTAGGAGTACGCATAGGCATTGCTGATGCAGAAACAGAAGCACTACCACAAGCACTAGCACTAGGACGGTATGGAGGCATGGAACAAGCATCTCCAACAGCACCAAGTCCCTGTCCAACTCCAACACTCAGCAACTCCTGTTTCTGTTTCTTTTTCATTTCTTTTTGCCTTTCAAAAGTTTCTAATTGCACCTGCACTTCACGAACAACCTCAATAGGTGCTACAGGGCAACCCACTACATCATGGGCGGATATGCGTGCAAGATGATATTTTAATCGATTTATGCCTCCATGATATATTGTTTTGCAGTAGAAACATTTGGCGTCTCCTTTTTTCATTCCAGGAAAGATTTCAGCATGTTTCCAAGCAGGGTCTTTTCTGACTGGGGTATGAGACATTGTTAAAATAATAATATGGTATGATTTGCAAATGAATGTGGCTGCACAAAATAGGGTTTCTAAAATTATTTAAGTTGCAAGTAGGGTTTGTAAAAAAAATATGCAAACTCAAAAGAATAGTGATTTTACAAATTACAATGAAATATTTGTTAAAAAAACACAAAAAAAATCAATTAAAATCGAACTTACCTCTTAGATTTAGCTTGGAATGCAATAGAAACTCCTCCAAATCACTGGTAATGAGCTTTCAATCCACCTCCTTGCTGGTATGAAGCTCCCTAAATGATATATGCCCTTGGATTTGTCTTCAACAAGTTGCTGGTTGCTCTCTCTTCTCCTCCTATTTTTTTTCACAACTCTCTTTTCTCCTCCTATTTTGCCAAATGAATGAAATGAGTGCCCTTTTAGGGCGAAATAGAAGATATAAGTCAAAAAACAGAATAAAAAAATGTTATTTTTTAATGTGTTTTTGGCCTTTTTGGCCGCTGCTGCCGCGGCCGCATCCCACAGTCGGGATTCTTTGTTGCCACCGGGCGCTGGCCCTCCCGGCTCAGTAATTGGGCAAGACGCCGGGCCGCTGCTACAAGGTCCACAAGGGCCCAGGACGCGCCGCCGGGGACCGCCGGGCGCTGGGACTCGGCCACAGGGCCCGTGAGTGGACTCTCAAGGGCGAAGTCTCGAGCTGCAACCTGCACCCACTTAAACACCTGTTGGATTAATTTAAGAGATTACTAAGGGTTTCTAGTTATCCTAGGTAGCAAATAAACATCTTACAAGCATCCAAATCTTAAACAGCAACAGCATAAAAGATCAAAAAAGGCCATGTTTAATTAAAAACGCCCAAAGGAGTGACTTTTGGCATTCCAATGAAGTGACAGTTTGTTTGTTTTTTGGCATTTAACCTTCTGCATTCTGACTAGTGAGAAACTAGAGGGGATTTCTCATATACTATTTTCAGGCCTAGAAGAAAATTAGATGGGGGGGAGGGGGGAGCGAATTGTGATAGACCACATGTCCATGCAACATCTGTGTGAGCAAGAGTGTGCTTGCTGAGGTGTTTTAGAGCTCTTCTGAGCATTATTGGAGCTTGCTGGACCAAATTGGTCATTGTAGCCTCTATAGTTCCTTATCTCCTTAGACTGGAGGGTTTTGACCCAAGTGGGTTTTTCTCCAAGGTAAAAATCAAAATGTTTTCCAAATTTGTGCATGTTGTCAAGTTTATTATTCTGCATTATTATTGTTAATATCTCTGTTTGAGTGATTTATTAAAATAATAAATGTAATATTAATGGCCATCTTAGCTATTTTAGGTAAATTAGTTGTCTTTTTTGTAACTGCTCTGTCTTAGTCTTTTTTTAGCATCTTTCTGTCAGTTTCTTCTAGAAACATGGTTTTCTAAATTTTTTCTATATAAGGAGATTCCCTCCCCATTTTGTAATAAGCACATCAAATTACGAATATCAATAAATATATCATGGTATCAGAGCCGCATGACCCTAGTTAGCTCTGTGAAGTTTTTACGATCGAGGGTTTTGTTTTTGATTTTTTCATGAGCTTTTCTCACCTAAAAAATCACGACCCTCCTAATAAGAATTCATGGGCATTTTCGTATGTTGAAAAACGCATTTTTTGTCTACAAATGATTCAGTGACTTCTGGGTGCACGATTTTGTGAGCACGTTTTTTTTTTTCTCTATGGCCGTGTCTTGCCCTAGCCGACCTGGCATGACCTCAGCCTATATCTGCTTCCTGAAACCCGTGCGAATTGTGGTGTCGTCCGTGTTTGTTCCTCGGGTTCGCATCACCTGCGACGGGAGGGTTTTATAGCACGCGTTTTTTAATCTGTAAACAGAAAACGCAGCCCTCCATGTCTTCTCTGTGCTATACACGACCTCCAACGAGTTTTTTTTTTTTTTTTTGCCCGCGTCTTTGGCTCTTCACGATTCTAGTTTCTTCGGCAATGGTGTTTTTTGAGCGACGTATTTTGTAGCCTCTATCCTGAGCTTGTGCGGTTAGGGTTTCTCGATTTGTTGTTGACTGGTTTTTCTGGTTTTGCTGGCTCATTTCTTGACACCTAGGGCTTTTGAGAATTTTGGCTAGGGTTTTGACCCTTCATTTCAAGTCGAAAAATTATTTTGATTACAAATTCTTGGTGGGTTTTTCGAGATCTTTTCTGGGTCAATCTTCAATTTTTATGGGTGTTATTCCAAGTGATTTTTTGATGGCAGCTTGAGGGTTATTGTTTTTGGAGCCAATTTTAACAAATTTTATGGGAAAATATAAATTTACAAAGAGTTTTTGAAATTTTTTCTTAAAAAATTTACAAGAGTTTTTGAAAATATTTCTATTGTCTTTCAGAAGTTTTTTGGAGGAAAAAAATCTTACTATTAGAGTTTTCAAGGGTTTTTCTAAAGAATCTTATAGTTTATGAGCCTCTTTTTCAAACAATTTTTGAAAAATTAGGTGTTGTGCCAACTAATTGTCCAGTGTTTTGCCAGCTGATCACAAAGTTACCTCGTCTTTTTGTGCTTTGGAAAACGGGAGGGATGGCAACTTTGTCCAATGTTATATTGGAAAGTTCGCAGAGGTTCAATGGAAAGAATTACAACACATGGAAGCAGAGGATGCTTACCATCTTTGAGTACCAGTGTCTGGATGTGCTTGTTCTAGGTACAGAAGTTCATCCCACTACTACTGGGAAGGATCAAGACAAGTATGATGGAGGTAATAGGGAGGTAGTCATGCTTCTTAAATTATCTATCACCGATGAGATGTTACCAAAAATACCATCTGGTAAATCTACGACAGAGATCTGGAAGCAATTGAAAGATCTTCATGAGACCTCAGACAAGGGAAGGGCTTTCTTTCTGAAGAATATGTTTTTTTTCTATTATGATGGATGACCAATTGTCTTTGCAGGAGCACTTGATGAAAATAAAAAATATTCGCGATCAACTGGAGGCCATTGGTCATACGATGGAAGAGGAGGATATGGTGGTGATCACTTTGAAGAGTTTGCCATGTTCCTACGAGCACTTCATCGAAAAGCTCAACATTACATCCACCAATGTTGACTTGAAGTTTGATAAACTATGCAACAGGCTTTTGTAGCAGAATAGGTGGAGGAAGCAATTTGGGAGCAGCAGTGAGTCTCCTAGTGTTGAACAAGCATGTACTACCAAAGACGTTGGCAAAGGCAAGTCCACTCAACAGAAAGGACGAGACAATTCAGAGGAGAGCTCCAAGAAGAAGTCTATTACTTGCCATTACTGTGGGAAGATTGGTCATATACAGAGGTATTGCAGAAAACAGTTGGTTGATAAGAACTCCAACCAGGAAGCGTCTCAGCAAAGTGCTCCAGTGGCAAAGCAAACTGAGCAAAAGGAGTTTGCATACTATGCATTTTGATGACCAGCACAATTTGGGTAGACTTAGTTTTTTTTATTGTACGATGACCATTAAGGGAGGGTATTAAAATAATAAATGTAATATTGATGGTCATCTTAGCTATTTTAGGTAAATTAGTTGTCTTTTTTGTAACTGCTTTGTCTTAGTCTTTTTTTAGCATCTTTCAGTCAGTTTCTTCTAGAAACATGGTTTTCTAAGAAATTTCTATATAAGGAGATTCACTCTCCATTTTGTAATAAGCACATCAAATTACAAATATCAATAAATTTATCATGATTTGCATATATTGAAGTTGTAATTTCTCCATTATTAATTGGACTAAATACAATTTGAAGAGTATTTGAAATATTGACATCAAATTGAATCTGTTGCTAAGGGGCAGAGCGTGGCATAGCCATACTGTTTTACAAATCAGTTGCAGAAGAAGTAACCATAGCAAAAGACTTTGCAACACAAACACCAATAAGGAGCCTACATATCATAACAAGGATGAGAAGAGAAGCCACTTACCAAGATAGAAGGAAGGGGAAGGTTATGGCACATTCATAGGAGGTAACAAGCGTACTGATTTAAGTATGTGCAAATTTCACAATTATTGCTCTTCTTGCAAAATTAAAGGGCATTGGGATTGCAACAAGATTAAAGGATATTGGGATGGCAAGTGTAGGAAACTCCATCCAAAGTTTCAGTCAAAACACAGCAAAGGCAAGAATTAGAAGCTACAAGGAAAAAGGGAGGAGAAGCTTATTAAAACACTAGGATCAAGGAGAGAACAGATTACATAAATCTTCACGACCATTGAATGGTAAGTGATTGTCATTTGATTCTTGGATAGAGCATCTATTTGATTTACAAGGGAGAAAAGGATGAGTTGTTTTCATTTGCATGGGCAAGTAGCACTCCAAGCCTTTCCTGTGAATTTAGTTATATTCAAGATGCTAACTCCACTTGCAGAGAAAGCAAGGACAATTCTCTCACCATGAGTGAGCATGAAGGTCATGTCGACTTAAAGGCTGAGAGATAAAACAAAAGGAAAAATATGAGTTAATGGGTTAACATCAGCATTTACATTTGTTTCAGTGATAATTGGTATTCACATCTACTTATTGTATGGTATAGCAAAAAGGGTAAGTGAGGTTGCTTGGTTGCAGGAGGGTTCATGGCTTCTAGCAAAACCAACAAAATCAGTAGTATAGACAGTAGTATGGACATTTTTCAATGTTGTAAGCATTCATATCTTTTTATAGCAATCTTGTCATTGTAACGTGTTATTTGTTCCATTTCTCATATGATATGGCAAGGAAGGGAAACTAACACCACTTGTATGGGCAACCAAGCGGGACACCCTTCTAATCCTTGATGAGCATGAGAACAAAATACAACCACTTGGGAATGGCAAGTAGAAGCAACAAAATACTCACCAATTGTCTATACCAAGTAAGCTGGAAGAAGCATAGCACTCCAAAGGAAGCTTTGAATAGCATGGGATCAGTAATCCACTCCTAGTAAACAAAAAGAGCATTACAGTGATGGGTCACATAGCCACCAGTACTGTATTTTGCACAAAATTTCATCCCAGCTGTAGCAAATGCATAGTTATAATATTTGGGTCCATATTTCAGAAGTTATAGCATTAAGAGTTTTGGATGATAACCAGCACCAAGAGGATTTACTTTTACAGTTTCAAGCTCAGAAAAACAAGCAGTGCAACTGTTGGTTCCATCAAGGAGCGATTTTAAAACCACCAGTTTCTCTAGAGGCAGTTTTGAAACTGCCAGTTCCCTAGGGTGTGGATACAAACCCATTGGTTCCCTAAGAGGTTGTTATTAAACTGCTGGTTTGATGAAAAGGGCTATTTCATCCAGATTCAATGTGTGAGAATATTAAACAAACAGTTCAGTGTTTTCTCTTCCAATTCCCATTTTGGAGCCTTCCAATACATGGGGAATATCCTCCAACAACTATTTAAGGAAATGAGGAGGTTGGATTGGAGCATGAGAGTTTGGAGGAACCCAAATATTTCAGACGTAAAGTACCAAAACATGACAGAATGGATACAGCACAAAGGAGGGAGCTCTAGGCAAAGTACACAACTCATGCTTGGAAGTACTCAAAACCAAAGAGCACTAGTTTCCTTCACACTTGCAATTGTTTCTAGCATTCCAAGGAAAGCTCAAAAGATATGCATTTCCAACTTCAAATGCAAACTCTAATTCAAAAGGAATTCCCCTATCATTTGGATGAAAATCAAGTAGCATAGCATGGTTAAAATTAATTTTGACTGCCCAAATTAAAGGGTTAAGAGACAAACAATTTGCAAGAAACTTTGCAGTTTGGTTAAGAACTTTAATGGACTTTGTAAAGATTAAATTTGATGCTGCCTTAAGGAGCAATCCAAGGGTGACAGGTACAAGATTGATCATTCAGGATGTAAAAGGTTCCTTTATCTGTGGCAGTTCAATCTTCTTGGGATGCCACACTAATAAAGAAGTAGAATGGGAAGTAGTTACTACTGGATTATCTCTGGCTAACTCTCTTAGTGTACAAAAATTTGTGGTGGATGGGGATTTTCTGTTGGTTATCAGTGGCCTCCACAAGGCTTGCCTTAATTGGAAGCTTTAAAGTTTTCTGGATGAAACAATAGAAATCAGCAAGACTTTTGAAGAAATTTCATACATAAACTGTTATAAATTAGTCAAAATGTTGCAGACCTCCTGGCCAATAAAGGTGTCAATCAAGATCCAATTTGCTGGCCTTTCTTTCAGTTTGTCCATCTGATGTGTTTGTATCCATGTGCCACTTCTGAAAAAACTTGTTGCCTCTATGAATTATTAGCTCATCCTTGTCTTGAGCATGTCTTTGTTAAACCTGGTGTTATCACCCAATCTTGCATTTTGTGCCCCATTGTTGCCCTAGTTCCTTGTTTTGCCCATCATCGATAACAAATCCAAGATCTTTTTCAATGGGCCCCATTGAAATATTTGTTCTACCTGTTAGTTTTAGGATCAGATTTACCAGAAAGCAGAGAATGCAACACATGAACAATAAACAAAACACTTTTACCCTGGGAAAACCCTCCTTCTCGAGGGAGAAAAACCCAGCAAGAAATATATCTCATATATATTATATAAAAGAGCAGAAATCTGCTTGCAATCGGGGCCAAACTCTAGGCCGATCTGAAATAATAAAGCACAGCACCTCTCCTTGATGCGAATGTACAATTACAATGAATTCTCCTTGATGTCAATCTGCCTGAAGCAATATTATGATCTGCTGCAAAAGTGCGAACTCCCTCTTGAAGTGCGAATTGTCTTGAGAATGAATTGATTGATGATCAAATGAAATGATCATCACCTTCTATATATACAATGTAAGGTGCCTCTTCACAAGCAAGGCAACTCTTCACAAGGTCGGCCTTATTCAAGAACCAAGGCGACTTTTCATCCTAGGTCGGCCTTATAAATTTAAAATAATATTTATATATAGCAAGTCTGACTTGCCTTGGAATTATTTATTCATCATTTATTATTTAAATTCAAGAGAAAGATATCTCCCGCTGCTATAACATCAACACTCCCTCTTAGCTAGGGAGGTATCTTTCCAGATATCCACGTCATCGAGTCTCTCAACATGACGCCCACAATGGCTACACCCATTTGTGGAAAATAGTTCATCACGGAGTCTCTCAACGTGATATCGTCATGGAGTCACTCAACATGACGTCCACCATGGCTACTCCCATGTATGGAAAGAAACACATGTACAAGTGTCCATCACAGAATCTCTTAACATGATGTCATCATGGAGTCTCTCAACATGACGTCCACCAAGGCTACTCCCATGTGTGGAAAAACACAAGTTCAAAGGGTTCATCACGGAGTCTCTCAACGTGATGTCGTCATGGAGTCTCTCAACATGACATCTCATCTCAGTGTCAGAGATGAACAAGGGCTCGCACCTCCTATTTCTCCATCTCAGAGAAATATACACTACAAGGGCTTTCACCTCATACTTCTCTGTCACAGAGAAATATACACTAACAAAGGCTTTCACCTCATACTTCTCCGTCACAGAGAAATATACACTAACAAGGGCTTTCAACTCATACTTCTCCGTCACAGAGAAATATACACTAGCAAGGGTTTTCACCTCATACTTCTCCGTCACAAAGAAATATACATTACACAAATCTTCATGATGATGTGACTCCCTCTGAAGCTCCAAGTACTTGCATCAACCTCCTGACCTCCTCGTCCAAGGTTGCCTCTATTGGTTTGTCAAACTCCCTCTGAATGTTATTTCCTCCTCTTCGAAGAAACGGATCACAATTTGTATAGGTTCTTCCTCTTCGAGAGATGTCTCCAGTTATGTTTATCTCTTCAGCCTGCATGAATTCGTCATAGGATGCCTCAAGCTCTTCCTCCCTTGAATTCCTTAGGAAGTCTCTCATCATCCTTTTGCTCCTTGATCCGTCCTGGAAGCATTATAGAGAGATCACTAATAGTTCATAGAACTAAACTATCCCGAAGAGAAATACCAATGCTAGAAGCATACATGATTCACTATTCCAATGTTATTGCATGAATTAATAACTACATAAAATTCATTCAAGGTACAAGCATAAAATACTTATCTCTTTATGTTGGTACACTAATGAGCTAGACCTGTAGCTGTGTCTCATCTTTGCCATCTTCACTTGATCTCGGCCTCAAGGAAAGTGGGAAAATGAATCGACCGTTTATCAAAGATTGAAGACTCCATTTAAATCTTGAGATCACATCATAATCAACGCACCCACACTCATGCGATGAAAGAGTTTAAGTAATCAAAAGAGTGAAAATAAATCATCACGACTTCCTTCCACACGGCCAAAGAGAATAAGGCATAGGAGAAATGCCACAAAGTGTTAAGCCACCTTTAATCAATGAATCAACGAATACCACAGGAGTTGTCGCTCCATACATCACTACTGCAACCACATTGAACATTCAATCATTACTTTCGGACCATTTTTTGCGGAATACCTGATTGGGCCAGATTTTTTGACCTGGCGGATATTATAGTGAGCGGGATTGGATAATAGTGAATAATATATGCGTAGCCAGTTTTAACCGTCCCGGAGAAACCGGCAGAAGGTTCGGCAGCGTTGTCAGCGCAATTTCGGTTTCAGCTCAACGTTCAGCGTTCTGTTCAAAGGCAAACATGGCATTACCGGAGCCATCCGTTCTCCATTAGCCGCCATTCCCATGCGAAATTCTCCTTCAGCGCGACGAGAATAAATGTGATTTTGCGTTGGTGCCGGGCGCGAAACCGCATCGGCTCCCACATCTGTCCCAGCCTATCCAGCACTTCAAATAGATTACATGTTCCACTGCCCTGAATATCACAGTTCCATCATTGCTCACGTCCCATGCAAAGATGTCCCATCCATCCATCCTGATCCCGTTCAGCCTTCCAGTCTGCCCAAACCCCAACCCCATGAAACTGTGTGCACTCACTTCTACCTTCACTCAATTTATGCTGCAAATGTTCAAAGTTTTTGTACAATCATGCAAACATTGTGACTTCCTACGTCCAATCTCCACTTCTCCACCAATGCTTTGTGGTGGACTAACCTATCTCTTTAGCAAAATTGCTCAATTGTGTTCTACCCCCATCATTCCACCACACATTTGTTCTATGGACATTTGCTCTATAGACTTTTGTACTCCTCATGCAATTTGAGAATCCCAATTGCATATCTACCTTGAATCTTTGTCATTTGAACAAAGGCTCACACCTGCTTCCAAGCACATATAGGAATGTCATTATTGGTTTCATTTGGATCCAATTTGACAAAAAATGTTCAAATGCCTATATGTACTTGTGAACCCCTTCAAAGCATGGATTTGTGTACAGAGGCATATGGTTTCTAATGCAAGAGGTGTGGATTCAAGTGCAAAGCCATGTGAACATGATGCAATCAGCATGGGTGACTTGCAAATTTGCATATCAATCATTCGACTTTGCCCTTGTTCCTCCAAGAATGAGATGTAATGTTATATACAGATGTAAATAAAGATGTAAAAGGTTGCTGGTGAACTAGCTGCAAAACAAAGAGATATAATTTTGCAGGGCAAAGGTGCTCTTGATCTTGTAACAATATCAACGCTTGCTTGTAATATGGTAAATTTGTGTGTTAACTCCATTTTGTAACAACATCTTTGAATCAATTGAAGGAGAATCTATTAATGTATGGTGGCCAAGATTGTGAACATGTCCATGAATGTTAGATATGCTTTTGAGAATGTCAACTATTCCTTTCATTACATTTGCTAATTTGAGTATTGTGCTTGATTAGTTGATCACCATAAAAGGTTGTAAAATCTTTGTGAAGCTTTCACAATGTATCTTTTCATCATGATATAGGAAGCTTATTAATTTGTTCGTGGATTACTGAAGAATCAATCCTAGTCCACCCTGGCCCATCTCCCAATCTCAATCACTCGATTTTGACAGGAATGCTTCTATCAATCCCTATATCGTTAGGGCCCAACTCTAGAGGATAGGGCCACTTTCACAAGGTCAGCTAATGATTATGGTTCTTTGATTGTATGAAAATGCTTCCAAAATTCGACTCAAATGGCCAAGCCATTATATACAGGAGCTCCTAGGTATGCCATAACCAGGGATCTAGCTCTTTGTGTCTCTTCCTACTCACCAATTGAAGGAGCCATATCTTTGCCCTATCTATCCTATTTGCCAACTCAAGTAATATTGATGAAGTGCATGGATTAACCTCCACATATTCGATTACTATATCAGGGAATAGTTTCCTTTCTCTTTAGTTGAGTGCCCTAGCCACAGTGAAGTAAGCTCAATGATTATTGAATCCTTATGGCTTAACATCCCCACTCCTGATGTTGTTGGAGGCCCAAGCGAGTAGAAAGAGTATTTCCCAAGCAAAAGGACATTCTAATTATTATAACGGTGACTTTGCCTACATGATCGTAACTCCTAGCCATTCATCATTTGGTTCTTCTTCAAGGATAGATGAGCATTTTGTCTCGGTTATATAGGTAGGGACCCAAGCCCCCATCTAATTAGATATCCAGCCGATCTTATGGGTAAGAATCACATCACGTTATAGAGGATGGGTTAGCTAAAAATGAAGAAATATATGGTATAGGTGTAAACAAATAAACCAATTTAACCTCATAGGGCTCTTGCTTCCTCAATAGGGGCCTTAGATTTGACAAGTCAAAATTTGAATTAGAATAGTTAGAGATGGGTGGAGGATTGGATATTTCATGATTATAGTAGGTTTGGCAAGCACTTATGTAAAGAAGGGGGATTAGCTACTCACGAGTTCTCTTCATTCAGAAAGCCTCATGCGGTGAACTGCCCTAAACTACCTCAAGAACAGCGATGAGAGTTCTAGAATCAGAAAGAGCAAGAAATGAAGATTTCTAGACAAACTGACAAGCTCTCGACCAAAGGGCGACAACACGGGATACAGATGACAGCGAGGCGCACTGGCATCCCAGAGGCGCGCTGGCGTCTCGTACGGACCAGAAAGCGAGAATGTCACAAAAAATGGCTAGGAAACTACTAGCAATCAAATTAATAAGAACTTACAGAATGTGATAGAGTAACAGAATGTAATAGTACTAAAATAAAGTGAAATAGAAATGATAAAGATAAGGAGAAGAAAGGAAATGCTTACAACCACACAAGTGATGAAACCTCCAACAAATGAATGTCTTCAAAACCTGCATGCATAATATCTGGAGAAAGTGTTGGGGCTGTATAGGGGTTTGCCTCAGTCAAACCCCCGTTTTGGTGTTCCCACCTCCACAGACAACCAGAAAGATAGAGAGAGAGAGAAATGAACAAAACATGTGGTGAAACAAAACCTGCTCCAGGAGTAGAACCCACACCACCAAATATGAGTGATAAAAGCAATCCCCACTCAAGGAGGAGAACCTGTATCACAAGGAGGAGAACCTGTATCACGAAGTAAGAATGCAATAGATAGGGGATGTGAGAAGTCCCAAGATGCTCACAAGAGCCAAAGGAGCTAGAAAGAGAGAGAGAGAGAGAGAGAGAGAGAGAGAGAGAGAGAGCAAGATAGTTGCAAGGAGTATTGTAAAGAAAGTTGTAAGAGCTTGGGAGTGTTGCTGTAACAAGCAATGGAGCTGTGCAAGCAAGAGCAAGATGGGAGAAGAAAAGGAGAAGTTAAGAGTGAAGCTAGAAGTTGGAAGAATGGAGCTAGTTGCAGAAGAAGAGGCCAAATGAGTTGAAAAGACAGCTTTTAAAGAAGGAAAAGAAGCTTTCTGAGTCGTTTCAGGGCATCTCGAGCCGTTACCACCAACCAAAGGAGGTGACAAGTGGCAAACATGCACGAAAACGGAAGTTTGAACGTTGAAACGTCGCAAGACATCCGTGCAGCGCGCAGACGTTCGCGCGGCACGCTAGTGTCCGGACACGCCACGCTACAAAACAACACAAACAGGGAAAGCACAAGGCTCAATGCAAAGTTGACAGGCGAGGGTAGCTACTGAAAAGGGTGTTGTAGCATCTTGAGAAGGGAAAAAGGTTGATGCAAGGACTAAAATGAGCCTACTCAAGATGCTAAGGGAGTGGACACTAAAGCAGATGCAAGAATATTCGTATGTGAAATTGCAAGGGGTGCAATTTTACGACTATACAACTTCAAATTATTCTCTTACCCTACTATAACCATAGAAAGCTATAACTCACTCCCACCTACCTCATGAATGGAGAAATAGCTTGCCTAGGGGTCCAATTCTAATCCATGAGCACCCATGGTGTTGTGTCTTATATGCATAGAGTCCAACTTATGTGTGTGAATGCAATATTGGGTCCCTATTGTTATTGTCCTTTGTTTAGTACAACTACGGATTGCAAATGGTTTACTCTTTGGTTCTAAGATTCAATGATGTCACCCTTACAGAATGAAGGCACCAATCTACAATATATTCATGTCGTTTCATCACACCAATATATATAAACAAATCATTAAAACGTTTAGAATTTGTTGAGTACTAGGAGTCCTACCAACCCTACATAACCCATTGCTTTAGCAACATTATATCTTTGGAAACAAAACCATGTCAAATCCTTGGAGGGATATGCTTTGCTATTATGTTTGCAGTCATGTATGAAGTGCACTTTTCAATTGAATACATTATAGGGGATAGTAACTAGTATATCTTTAGACTCGTCCATGAGTTGTCTTTTTGCTTAGTTGAGGGTTTAAGTCTTCATTATGGTAAACTAGCAAACTAAATCTTAGTGACATATTATTTGGGTTTTATAGTGCATTGGGTATGGTTTATTCCCAAGATCAACTATGTCTAAACATTTCTCTTTAATTGTCCTATAAGCTAACCTCAGAGAACACCACCCTTGGCCTAGCAAAGCCTTAAGAAAAAGTTACCCTTTCTCATGCATTGGCTCATAGTTGTCCTCTACCTAATCATAAGTTGCATGTCTATCATTCTAAGTCAACCTTCCCCAAGGTTAGATTTCAATTCATCTTTATTTAGCATGTGTAGGAGAAACATTTTGAGAGACAACACAATTACTGCATTATATAGTGTTTTCCCCAAATCCTCGTTGGGATTAGAGGAGCTATTAATTTTTAAGCCACATTAAATCACAACATCTCATTCCCTATACCTCAACTATAGCTTACCTACCACAACTATATCATATCTTTGTCACATTTGTACTAATTATTCCATAGATATACCCTTTGTAATGTCTTTAAAGATTAGATGTTTGACTCATAATTTTGACAAGATCCTAGTTTTATTTCCCATGTGTCGTAATCAAAGGTTGGCACATAGGAATAAATAATTTGTGCTGGTTGAATTCTGTGGGTTCATTTGTATGGTATGTTGTTTGTAGGCTCGACTAGAAGCACTATTCTAGCATGCTATTGGGTATTTTTCTTCTTTGGTGGTTTTTGGGTGGCTTGTAATAGTACAATGGCAGTTCAAATCCTCCCTCCATGACCCTTTGCATAGGGATAGGGGTTCAAATCAAAGATTGTTGACAATCTGCAATTGGATGGAACTGGTGGCACTTGCCTTCATCAAAGATTTTCACTAGTGGCATGATAATGCATGAAGTGGAGAAACAGATGTGTGAAGCTGAAGGGCTGCAAGCGAATGTGTCAAAGGCAGATGTTTGTTTGACACAAAAGGATATGGTCACGATGTAGGGAGCTGTAAGAAATAAAAGCTTATTGCAGGGATCTGGACAAAGCGGTTAGAATCTAATGGTTACTCACAACCAAGGCCTTCTCGAGTCTCAAGTACTTTGACAATGCCATTGTTTGAATCTAGTAAGCTGAAGCATGCTAAAACTCAGCTTGAAGTATTTTGTAAGGTTAAATTCCCAGCATTAGGTGTGGTCTGGTAAGGCTTGATATCCGGTTGGGGTCATGTAGGAGTGGAAATAATGACAATCCAAGAAATGGAGGGCTGGGGTGCAGTTCCAATTGGTGGTGATCTTGATCATTGGGGTATAAGCAAGAAATGAATTTTAAGATAGCTGTCTTTTTGTGGTTTTTAGACTTTTTTGTATTGGCCTAGCACTATTAATTTAAAATCCAAGAATTCTTTTGATAAACATATGCATGAATCAAATTCATATAATGTTTTGGCTAATATTATGGTATATGTAATTGATTTTGTATAATCACATGAGAAGGCCCAAATGCAACCCTCAATATATATATATATATATATATATATATATATATATATATATATATCGCCGTCCCCCCTACTGTCCCCTAAAAATGCCCTCCTAGGAAACGTCCCGGAAACGCGTCCCTGTCCCCGAAATGTCGTGGAACATAGGAAATCTTGGATCAAATAATTGATAGCCAAAGATCTTTGCATATCAAAACCGGTATTGGTTTTGATGAACTAAAGAATAAAGTGATAGAGCAGCCAGTAAAGCCTTAAGGAGAATCCGAAAGAGATTGGTTCCGGAAGTGCAAAGGAAGAACAAAAGATCCAAAAGACAAGCCAAGGATACAATACCAAGTTTAATCATTATTTTTTAGGTTATTGTTTTAATGCAATCATTTTGGTCATAAGGCTATGGATAGAAGAGTTCCAGTAAGAAGAAATAACTTATTAGTTAGCAATAATGCATTTGCACCTTTGTACAATTTCAATATCATTTGTCACAAGTGCAACAACTTTGGGCATATTGCTAGAAACTGTAGAAGCAATTTTGTGAGTCTTCCTCTACTGAATGCAAGAAGAAAAGGGTCAAAATGTCGAAGTCATGAATAAGATAAAGTCAAGAAGAAGATACCAAAAGAGAAAAGATCAAAGAAATCCATGATAGCTCAAACTGCAGTACATGCTCAAAAGGAGAAGAATCTGTGGATTATAGACAGCGGATGTTCAAGTCACATGACCGGAAACAAAAGCAAGTTATGAATTTCAAGAAATTTGATGGAGGCTCTATAACTCTTGGAAACAATTCTATGGCCAAAATTACCAGTAAGGGTACTTTGAGTCTTCATGGTGGTAGGACAAAAACTCATGATATTTTGTATGTTGAAGGATTAAAGCATAATCTTTTGAGTGTCAGTCAAATGTGTAATAAAGGTTAACAGCTCTCATTTAGTGCTAAAGGTTGTGAGATCTGAAAATCCGGTACTGAAGAATTGATTGTGAAAGGAAGCAAGACTGACAGTGATATATATCATCTTAGTGAGTTGAATGGAAAAAACTGCCTTACTATATAGAGAGAAGAAAGTTGGCTCTGGCACAAAAGATTGGGACACATCAATTTTCATGACATTGTAAAGATCGGCTCAAAAGGAATGGTCCAGGACATGCCAAAGATCAAGAAACCTCGGTCTACCAATTGCAAACCATGTCATGAGGGAATACATACAAAGTTCAGATTCCTACTAAGGAATATTCAACATCAAAGCCATTGGATTTGATACATACAGATCTATGTAGACCAACGAGGACAAAGAGTCTACAGGGTGACAAGTATCTTATGATGCATATTGATGATTACACTAGAATGACCTGGATTACTTTTCTAAAAGAAAAATCAGAAGCATTTGAGAAGTTTAAAGCATTCAAGGCATTAGTTGAGAATGAAACCAAAAGGACAATCAAAGTTTTGAGATCAGATAGAGGTGGAGAATTCACTTCTAATAGGTATGATGAATTTTGTGAAGAGCATGGGATCTAGAGATAATTTTCTGCTCCTAGGACTCCGTAGCAAAATGGAGTTGCAAAAAGGAAGAACCGGACTGTACAAGAGATGGCTAGAACCATAGATTACAAAATCGCCAGTTAATCACCGGGTGAAAGAGTAATCGCCAGTTTTTGGAGGAAATGATTAAAACCTACCTTTACTCACCAAAATGAACAGTGCTTTTAATCGCCATTTTCTCCAGATTAATCGCCTCAAATAATGGCAATTAATCGTGTTTTTTGGCTGAGATTAATCGGACAGAATAAAAAACATGTTTTTTTTCTCTTTTTTCGCGCGCCAACGACATTTTTTCCCCCTTTTTTGACGCGTTTTTCTTACTTATACCCTCGTCTTCACGTTTTTTTCATATCCGTGTTTTTACCAACGATTTTGGCGCACGAACTAAAGGGTTTTGCCATCGCAATTTCCAGGTTAGGGTTTCTGATCCAGAGCGTCATTATTTCATTTCAAAAAATGTAATGTCGAAACTCGAATGTATGTCTACAAAGCTTGTTATTCCATTATTTCATTTCGCCCAGAAAAATCGAATGCCTACAGATTTTTTTTATTTTTATCATTTACTTTTGCTTATTTTTTTATTTTTATTAAAAATCGAATGCTTATTTCGCCCAGAAACGAATGTCCTGCTGAATATTAAAAAAAAAAAAAATTCTATGTTAATTTTAATGTTACCATGTAGCAGCTGTATAAATTAATTAAAATTCAAAATATAACATATTATAAATTTTAATTAATAAATAAATACAATACACAAATATTAAATAAATATTACTTAAAAAATTTATTTATTTTTTAATTACTAACTTCTATATTTAAAAGTTAGTAATTAAAAAATAAATAAAATTTTTAAGTAATATTTATTTAATATTTGTGTATTGTATTGTATTTATTAATTAAAATTTATAATGTGTTATTATGTTATATTTCTAGATTATAGAAATTAGTAATTAAAAAAAATTAAAAGTTTTAAGTAATATTTATGTATTCATTGTATTGTATTTATTAATTAATTAAAATTTAGAATATATTATATTTTGAATTTTAATTAATTTAATTAATATGTGCTAGCAGCTAGATTATAGAAATTGATTCCAAACTATGGTTTCCCTGCTAAACAGTTGTGTATCTAGTTACAAAACTTCATCGATATTGTATGACTCCCTTTGCCAATAGGAGATGCTAATATTGGTGCTCAGTCCATACAAAGGAAGCACTTTTGGTTGGTTTGTCACTGAAAGTATTGATGAATTGTTTGTAATAACCAACCTAGTGCAAAAAAGACTTTAGTGTTCTGATATATCATGGTTTTTCTATCTATATGTGACTTGAATCTTCTTAGGAAAAATCTTCCATCTTCATCCACATACAATGTGGCCCAAGAATTTGCAGTTTGATCAAATTAATTTATAGAAAAGTTAATGTTATATTTTGAATTTGAATTAATTTATAGAAAAAATAATTTAATTAATATGTGCTAGATTACAGTATTAAGATAGTTTCTTTTTGCATGTAGCTAGTAAAGAATGAAACACTTTAGATTTTATATTGTATGTAGCTGTTCAAGAACATTAATGTAGACCTATAGCAGACCTGATCGATCTGATTTATGTTAACAATCTGATATGGGTTAGTTTACTGTTGTTTGGGTCTAGTTATTATGTGTTTCTCTGAAAATTTTCAGTTTGGGGTTGTTGGGTAGAATGTTGGGTATGTGTGAGGAGTTTTGAGTGTTGCCTTGCTGTTCTGAGTCACAGAACTTTTAAATTTTTACCAAAAGCATCTCATAAGTCTACCAAAAGCTTTCAATACAACTCAGCTGCAACTTTTTACACATTTCCATCTCAACTTCTAATATATTTATTGTTCAGCTTCTAATATACTAGATTTGTTACAACTAGTTCTAATATATTTATTGTTTAACTCTTAATATTGTAGGTTAATAAATCACAATGGCATCCGCCTCTGCATCTGCTTCGGACTCAATTGGCACAAGTGCCATTGAAAGGAGACCCCCTAGTAGTCGTGATCCTACTTGGAAACATGGTTATTACGGGCCAGTAGCAGGCAGTGTTATTTGTACTCATTGCAAGAAGAGGGTTAGTGGAGGCATCAATCGCCTCAAATACCATCTTGCTGGTATTCCTTGTCGTGATTCAAAGGCATGTGAAAAAGCCACTTTAGAGGTGAAACAAGAGATGTTGGTTGTTCTTTCAGCACTTGATGAAAAAAAAATGGAGAGGGAAAGAGTAAAAGCAGCCATGCAAGCAGCCATTGCTCCTGATTTGGCTGAAGATATTGAGGTGCATATGCAAACTCAAACCACTGTGGGTTCTAGTCGTGGTCCACGTTTACGTGCTGGTTGCAATACCCCATCCACTTCATCCACTTCGAGCAAATTCCAATTTTTTGTGCCTAGAAATATTCAAAGATCACAACCTTCATTGGAAGCAACTAGGTGGAATAAGGAGGTGCACAAAGAGGCAGACAAGGCTTGTGCAAGTTTTTGGTTTTATAACAACCTTCCCTTCAATGTGGCAAGGAGTCCATATTGGGAGTGTTTGGTGACAGCATTGACAGTTGCAGGCAAAGGGTACAAGGCCCCTACTCCAAGAGATCTAAGTGGCAAGTTACTTGAAGATGCTATTGTAGATGCAAAAGGAATTGTGGAAGAAGAAAAGAAGAAATGGCAAAAGTTTGGATGTTCAATTCTTTCAGATGGCTGGACAGATGGAAGAAACCGCACACTTATCAATTTTATAGTAGCTTCCAATGGTGTGATGGTTTTTCTAAAGTCAATTGATGCCTCCAACATAATAAAGAATGCAGAAAATTTGAGCTTGATGTTGGAGCAGGTTGTTTTAGAGGTGGGCATAGAAAATGTTGTCCAAGTTGTTATTGACAATGCAGCAGCATATGCGGCAGCTGGTAGATTGCTTCAAGCGAGGCATCCAACAGTTTTGTGTACCCCTTGTGTAGCTCATTGCCTTGACCTTCTTTTGGAGGATATAGGCAAAATTGATTGGGTGAAACCAATTGTAGAACAAGCAAGAGACATAACAAAATATATATATAATCACCCATGGGTTCTTCAATTGATGAGAGATCACACCAAGGGGAAAGAGCTTGTGCGATTGGGTGCTACAAGGTTTGCAACTAATTTTCTAACGTTGCAAAGTATCACTGGTTTATTGACTTCCTTGAAGCAGATGTTTGTGAGTCAACCATGGGTAGACTCAACTTACTCAAAGAAGGTTGATGGAGAAAAGATTCAAGCAATAATCTTTGATAGTCAATTTGCAACTAGAGCATTAGAGATTGTCAAGGTAACTTCAACTCTAATGAATTTTCAGATTGAATCCTTTATTCTTAATTTAAAATTCTATAAGTATTTTGTTTCATTGTAAGGTGTAATTTAAATTTGGTTCTACTTTGTACTTTATAGGTGACTGAGCCATTGGTGAGGATCTTGCGCTTGGTGGACAGCGAAAAAAATGTGATGGGATATCTTTATGAGGCAATGGATAGGGCCAAAGAGGCCATCCAACACTATTACATGGGGGATGCAAATAGATTTACCCCT
>VDFB02178215.1:0-29769 GCA_007258455.2 Sequoia sempervirens | reverse complement strand
TTGTTTGATTATTAGGGATAAGTTTCTAAGATCAAATATGAAAAATACTAACTTTACAACCATACTTCTAATTGAAAATAACAATTTTCAAACATACAATGCTCTAAAATCATTATGTAGATTTTGATTATTTTAACACACTTATTGAAATCTTCCACTATCAATTTAAGAAAACATGCGCTTTATTTTTAAAGGGTATCATTCAAATTTTAAAAAATATTCAAATTCACTAAAGAGGCTCAATAACTGCTGCACGGCACAGCCGACATGTGCTCCAAACTCCGTATAATGACACCTTACATTGTCAAATGAAAATTTCCTGAAGCCGCTGCTACCCTAACACTATTCACATTGATTCAACTACTTAAGTCCATTGCTGAAATCATCCATAGTTTTGAATTATTCGTATTTTGAAGCGTTACGGATTCAACAGTTACAACTCACGCGGAGAGAAGGCCGCCATAAACAGCGTTTTTTTGGAAACGTTAAATAAGTGATCTTCGATGAAACCAGCAAATTGTTCCGGGTCGTTTTGAAACTTCTTAGTTCTTCGTACAATTTGATTTTTACGTTTTCCACACCAAAACAAGTCAGCCTGTTGGCAGAATTGCTAGTTTGTCAAGCAGACATTTTGGCCGGACCCAGTCTTACATGCCCTTCGTTAAATAATGTAACAACTTATCGTGTAAGTAGTATGAGTTTTCTACATGATGAAACTATATATGTGTTTCAGTCTAACGTTTGGGATCACATTTGTCATATGACAATGAATTCGACGACTTCCCGAAAAGATATGTTGTTCCGTAAGCAAATTCAGTGGCAGATCGGTGGCGTAATGCTTATTTGCTGCTATTTGGCCGCCCCTGCTGTTGCACACTGCGATCCTGAATGGTGTGGATCGCAGCTGAATGTGAGTTACCCATTTTGGATAAACAATCCAAGTTGTGGATACCCTGGTTTTCAAATCAATTGCACGGAGAAGGAGAATGGGAATTCGAGCAAGGAGTACGGCCTGTTTCTTGGCGCTGTTAAAAACGGTACAAAGACACAGTTTGAAATCCTGCGTATCAATTATACGGGCTCTCTGATCGTGGATTCCACTGATCTAAAAGCCATGTCATGTAGTGAAACGGATGATGCCTCTCTCAGATTCGAGTTACCTGCAGATGGCCCCTTCACCATTTCCTCCTCCAATAAATTCGTGGTCGTTGGTTGCAGAGCAAGGGGTTCTTTCACACTTAATGAAACGGACGATAGAGCAGGAGGGAACTGTAAAGCTGCATGTCTAAAACAATACGATCCAATATATTGCAATACCCATGCGTGTTGTGAAGCTGGTATTCCAGGAAATAAAAGCTCGATACATTTCACAGGTGGGGGAGAGAGGGACGAACCCCTATGCGGGTTCTCCACTATTCTTGATCCACTTTCTTGGAATATACCTCCAAACCAATATGGCGTCATTGGCAAAGGTCATTACGGCCTCCGTCTCGAGTGGGGCATCAGCGGTGGGAATTGTTCGACGTCCAAAGGAACACCCAATTACTCTTGCGCCAGTGAAGCGGAATGCGTAGACTCTCCAACAGGGGATGGCCACGCATGCAAATGTCCTCCGGGCTATGTAGGGACTGGTTACTCTAAGGGCACCGGTTGCACAGGTATGATCTCCACACTCTTCAAATTTAGAATTGTTATCTCGTATCATATGGTCTCTTTTGCAATCACGGCTTTCGAGAGTTCCCTCCCTCCTTGACGATGAAAATGGATGTACAGATGTGGATGAATGCAGTCAAGAAGATTTGAACCAGTGCGTTGAACCATTGGAGGGGGGCATATGCCTTAATTTGCGTGGTTCTTACAATTGTTCATGTGAAAGGGAGTATAGCGGAGACGGCTTTCAAAACGGAACAAGATGCCAATCGGGGAGGTCAAATAGCTCCCTAAAATTTGCCCTTATAGGTAACCGTAGCGTCTCTCTCCATGTTTTTTGGGTGGTTATATGTTTCTTAAATTGTAATGGATTGGATATATATTGGTATTTTTTATTTTTTATTAATAATACGTTGAGTAAATATATGTTTAAATTAGAAGTTATTTATAGGTTAAGTAGTTATTATAGAGAATTAGTCTCCCAAAATTAGTGAGAAATTGAATTTGGTAAATTTTATCTTTGAAACTCGTAGTTCAATTGATGAAAATAATAGTGTATCGTGAAAAGATATATGATATGTACTTTGATTATACTATCTACCAATATTTATATCTTTCAAAATAGTGATTAGATTAAGTTTAGTTTTGAGCGATTTGGACAAACTAAAATGCCTACCCCTCATAATATAACCAAAGAGTGACTTCTAATTTAAATATATATTTGTTCCTAATATACAATCCACTATATGAAAATAAAAACACTATATCTACATAATCTAATTATTTCTATTAAAAAATAATAATAACAATTTGTTGTTTGCTTTTTCGACAGGCTCTATTTCTTCATTGATTGGAGTTTCATTTGCAACAGGTGGATTATTTTGGTGGTTGAGGAGGCGTCAGTTGAAATATGTTGGGGACAAGAATTTCATAGAGAATGGAGGCATTGAATTGCAAGAACAAATTGCTTCCATGGGAGGAAGACAAGGCCTGCGAATGTTTTCTGAAAAAGAGTTACAAATAGCATCCAACAATTACTCAATAGAGATAGGAAGAGGTGGCTTTGCAACCGTGTACAAAGGAATTCTCCCAAATGGCATGGTAGTGGCCATCAAAAAGCCCAAAGCATTTTCCCCTGAATTCATTAATGAAATTGTGATTTTATCCCACATCAATCATAGAAATGTAGTGAAATTGATTGGTTGTTGCCTTCGTACTCAACTTCCATTGCTTGTATATGAATTTGTGCCAAATGGGACACTCTTTGAACATCTGCAGTCCCCAGAGCAGCACTTGTCCTGGGAAAGGAGACGACAAATTGCCATAGAGGCAGCAGAGGGAATAGCATATGTGCATCGTGAAGCCTCTCAACCGATTTTCCATCGCGACATAAAATCATCGAACATTCTCTTGGATGACACATTTACTCCCAAAGTGGCAGACTTCGGTATTTCTCGTCTACAACCTTCTGAAGAAACGTATCTCAGCACCATTTTTCCCTCTGGCACTCCAGGTTATGTGGATCCTGAATTTATGAGAAGCAACCAGTTTACTGAAAAGAGTGATGTTTATAGCTTTGGTGTAGTTTTGGTGGAGGTTCTCACTGGTTTACAACCCATATTGTCTCCACTTGAGTTGTCTCAACAGAGCAGTATATACACTTTATGTAACCATTTCCTATCTATAATTAATGGTGGTCGTTTAACTGAAATATTAGATCCCAAAGTAGTGAATGAGGAAAACCAAGGGCAGATGGAGAATATGGCAAATCTAGCCAAGGCATGTTTGCAAGTGGAAGGAAGGTCAAGGCCATCGATGAAAGAGGTGGTGGAGGAGCTTGTTTGGATAAGAGCATCCACAAGACAAGAAGGACTTCCAAATAGGGGTGTGACTCTCCCTATGGACAGGGGTGCTTCAACACAGACAACGCTCAATCATTACAATAAGCAAGTGCCTGAGGAGATTACTTCATTGAATAATCATAGTTCTCTTTTTCAGATTACTTTTGAGGACCCTTCCACTTCATTTATTCAAATATCTAATATGGGAGGAAGATGATCAAGAGAGGATGACCTTATGAGTAATATCTCTATTTTATTTTTTCATTTTTTCAACATTTAAAGCAATTTTATATACAAATTAAAAAAAACCTTTCTAATAGAAAATCTTATGCTTTAGATAGATATTGTCTTTATTATACACCTTCTTTCAACAAAATATATTTATGTAAAGTGACTTTAAAAGTAGATATTGACTTTTCTTCAAGAAATTTTTAAAGTAAGTTAAAATACAAGACTTTTTCTTAACAATTTTTAAACGTAAGTTAAAATACATTCATATATCTTATGTTTTGTATTTATTTTATGGGTGAATAAATCACACTATCTAAATTATTTAGGTTAATCAAATGAATTAATCAATTATATGAGTTAGAAAAGATGATTGAATTATTAATATTAAATAAATTTAAATATAATATTGAGTTATATTTTAAGAAGAGGAAATTGAAGTTAAAGTTGTGAGTAATCAATTTGTCATAGTGTTTGATATTTGGGTTTATTTAAGTAAATATTTTAATATTTGTAAACTAAATGTTATTTGTTATGATTTACTTATGCAAGTGTAGGCCTAATCTCCACAAATATAAACACAATCTTTTTGAATGTAGACATTAGGAACTCATCAACCTAATTCTATATTTTTTATGAAGTGTTATTAATAAAAGTTTGGATGTATATTCTCTATGAGTTGTCTCTTTAGCTAATTGTATTTATCCTACATGTATGAGAAGTGGTATTTATATTGAATAATATTAATTTAAATAAAGAGCCTAAGAAAGAAGAAATATCATTAATTTAATATGTTGCAATATTGGAGTATTTCTTAAGAGGGTAGCGTCCTTGAAGAGGCTACTGATATTTAATATTTTTAAATTTTAATATAATATTGCCTTCTTTATTTTATTCATAGTACATAATATCTATATTTATATTATTGGATTAATTTTTTTAGGAAGAATCATAACATTTAGTATTAGATATCTTTATAGGCCTATGTTCTATAGAAATATCAAAGGTTTAGGGATTTATGTGACTATCCACCATATGCTCTCACATTGCCCTCTTGAGATGTTGGTGATTAGAATCAACTTCAAAAATAGTGACTCTAAGCATTTTTCCCAAAATATGTCAAATTTATTTTTTATTGCTAATATTTTTTTTGGTCCTAGGATAGAAACCTTATGTTAGGGATTCTCAAACATCCTCAAAAAAATATCATTTTTAGTTAGGTTGCATTCCACATAAAGTGTTTAGTAAAGTGAGGAGTTGCATTCCACATAAAGTGTCTAGTGAAGTGAGGAGTACTTAAACTCCAATACCCAAGCCTCAAATAAAATAAGTATAGGTAATGCCTATTTTTAAAACCATCGACTTACACCATGACCCAATTAATTTTGTTAATTTATTTATTTATGAGCCCAATTGTAATAAAAATGTAACATGTGCATACATTTTTCATTGCCACATAAAATTCCACCTAGTGTTGATGATGCATGAAATGATGTGTTGAAATGTGCTCATGATGGTAAGTGTGAAATAAAAATGAGATTCTATAGATGTGTACATCATATGCAACATAATGCTACTAAACCAACAAGGTAGACACCATTCTACATAGCACCCTAAGTTAATGGAATGTTATTCTATGGATGATCCATTTTAGGGTGGTCTAAGAGGAGAGAACGACAAAAACCTCATAAGTACAATAGGATGACATTAATTAGGTGAGATGCAATCACGGATATATTTATTTTAATTTATTAAATATGGAGTATATATTTAATCCTTTAGTGAGAAAGTATGGAAGTAAACTAATAAAAAATATATATTTGTATAGTTATTTAATGAAAATAGCATGGATTTATTTGCTAATTTTGACTAGCTCAATTCATACAACTATCCATTAGTCTAAAATAATATATAATGGGAGGAAAAAGCTCCATATTAACCTTTTTGTAATCTTAATCAAATATTTAATATATAATCATTAAATAATTATACTCTTCAAATAGAGTGAGACAAAGAAATGAAAGATATGAAACTAGGTCTTTAATTATATCTTATCTAAACTCAAAATCAACAATACACTAATAATTACTTATAGATATTATTGCTTCCACATAGTAGTGAGAAGAAGTGTAAATTAAATGGAAAATTATTAGATAAGTATTAATAAATTTAATTTTCCATCAAGCATAGAAGATAAGAGGGAATGAAATAAACATAAACTACTAAACTTCCCTTTATATCAAGCTAAGGAGCATATTATAAGAAATTATAATCTTTTATAAAATTAACTTCTCGACACAATGATAAGGGTACCTTGAGGACAAATATACATTTTTATCTATTACAAAAGTAATAAAGAAAGAGGATTAATTAATTTAGATAACTATTAAAATTAGAGAAATCTCACTTCCGCATACATGAAAAAGAGTAAGGATGAGATCAAAAAATACCATATAATTTTATGTGACTATCCATTATATGCTCTTAGATTTCCTTCTTAGGGTCTTGGTGATTAGAAAGTGGCTAAAAAAATAGTGACTCTAATAATTTTTCCCAAAATTTATCAATTTTTTATTGCTAATAGTTCCTTTTTGGGCCCTAGGCTATGTTGGGTGAAAATTATGTAATCAGCTTTTCAATAGATTACACAACTAGGACTTCAGCCACAGCTATGTGAGATGTAAATCTCTCCTCTCGGAAAGGGGAGGCGCCCTTCTTACTGCTGACAGAAGCGATAGTAAAAAAAAATGTAAGTAATTACAAAATGTACACAAAACTTACAAAGTGGGGGGGGGGTGTGTTACATTCATCCTTCTCTCTTTTTTCAAAGAAGATGTTTACAATGCTTCACTGTTGGAAGTTCACAATTCTTAACAACTTTAAACGATCAACTAGCAGTAATGCCAATACCTCTATCTTGTCAAAGCAAAGCGTAGAGATACCAGAAGTAATTAACAATAAACAAATAAAGTAAAAGGGAAAGCTCACGAAGGCACAAAGTCATTCCATAGCTTTTTCAATGGTGGATCTATGAAAAATGTACCGTTTGTCATGTTAGAAGCACAAAGTCTTCTTAGATGCAGCAATTCCTCGAACAGCATGAATAATTACAAGCACAAAGTCTTGTAGATCATCCAACCAAATTATCAAAGAGCATGAACAATTACAAGCATAAAGTCTTGTAGATCATTCAACAATAGTATCCAAAGAACGTGAATAATTACAAGCACAAAGTCTTGTAGATTATTCAACCGAAAGATAAACAAAAACACAAATGCAAATCTAAATAATAGATGCAACACAAAGTTTACATAAATTACTTAGAGTCCTTCAGATTCCATCACCTAATCACCACCAAATAAGATCAATTTGTAAGATTATCGAATCCAACACAAAGTCTGGCTTGCAATCTTCTTCTTTATTGATCGAATTTCATTCACAAAGCATGAACACAAATTTTCACAATTCTGCTTCAAAAAGGGAAGCACTTCGTTGCAAAATACTGAAGGATAAACTTTACAATGGAAATCCCTCACATTATATAGAAAGAGGGATAAGCAAAATTAGGAATCTAATTGAGGAAATTAAGGAAAGTTGGGTGAGCGATTTTAGGAGATCTCACCTAACTTGGACCAAAGTCAAAGTGTAATTTGTTTTCAAAAGATTACATCTTCAAACTTGGTGCAATTACAATTTACAAAAAGACATTTAAGATGTCAGGAAATATTTAAAAGATGCATAAAGGGATGCACCAGAAATGTCTAACACTGGAGATCAGGAAGCTTCTTCATGTTTCCTTGCTTTGAGCACAGAAGTCTTCATATTTCTTCCTGGTCTCTTGCACGAACTTCTCATCAGGACCAACGGTGTAATCCACAATGGTGTGAATTCTCGTGATCAATCTCATGGTAGATGAGTGAACCTTCTTGCACCTATCAAGATGCGTTTTCAGGTTATCCAATGTGAGCCTTGTATCACAAATGATGTTCAGTGAGGCTTCTGAAAAGTCTGAACTGTCAATCAATTTCATGATGGCTTCTTTTAAGATCTGAGATATTTCTGTGGCCGAAAGGAAGATACTATTCTCCTCAAGAAGTTTACCGGGCAACTCTTTGATACCTTTCTCAAGAATAACACGATGTCCTTCGACATCTTCATGTACTTGGTGGAGATCCTCCGTAAGAGATCAAATTACTTGAATTTGATGTTTCAAGGATTCCCTTACCTCAACGAACTTTTCTTTGTTAGGAATTACCCCGACTTCCACCAATTTACTGAGCTTTACTTGCTTCATCTCTGACCACGTCAGCAAGCATTTTTCCATATCTCTACGCTCCTAGGAAAGTACACTTTTTTCTTTATCAAGCTCTGTGGTGAGCTTGGCTAACAAGGTAGTTTTCTCATCTGCAGCAATTATGGTATGAGATTCGTGTTCTATGATCTTCTCAACAAAATCATACAACACTCTGCCTTTGGAGGTGAACTTCTCAGCTTTCTTGATAGCTAGGTCTTCAATACTTACCACTGTCAATGGTTGTGCATTAGTTGGAGATCCTGCAAGTCTCTTTACAATAGTGGCATAATGCTCTGCCCTCTGTTTGTACATATTGTGAGCTTTCTCTACTTTATCCAATCTTCCAGCCAAGATATCCAATGTCACTTGCGCATCGACCTTTGCACTTTCATTGGTAACCTTGCCAAGCTAGACTTTTTTCACCATGTAGTCTTCCATATTGACATCACCTTCTTCATGCGGTGGTATGCCAATCTCTACATACTTGTGACCAGACTTATCAACGTTCAGCCTTGAGTATACTTTTTCCTTTTTCTTCCCTTTAGCCTTTGGAAGGACTATCTCTTTGAGGTTGAGCTCCTCCAGAGAGATCATTTGCTTCTTCCACTTTGACACTTGAGATATTAGCCAAGGGGGAAGGAAGGAGGTGTGAACTTCTGGATTCACTGTCAATTTAGTTGTCATCATCACTTCTGAAGTTATTGTCACAACTGAAGTTACCATGGGTATCGTGACAATAGGAGAAGTGTCTGTCATCATTGCTCCTATAGATTGCACATTGAGTTGATCACGCATTGACTCATGCATGAAATGATTGAATTCATTCTCAGAAGTGATATCAAATGTTGGTGAAGACAGGCTAGGAATGGACGATGGAGGGCTTGACAGTATATCAACCGTATGAATGCTTGTCACTGAGGGAGTATCACGCGGGGTTGATGCTGCAGGGATAGTGGATATCTCAACTACAGGAATGCATGTGGTAGGAATAGGTGACGAGGGAACAGGAGGTGGAGGAGTTCTTGAATTTGGAGGAGTATGAGGAACATTGGAAATCACATGCGATGACATTCTAAGAATTTCCTCAACTTCATTCTTAGGAGGAGAATTAGTTCTTTCTTGATCATGCCCGGGTTCCTATTGATCACCCTCTTGTCTCTCTGATTCCAATTCACCTTCAAAATCACCTTCAGATTCTTCTTTAGAATCTTCTTCAGACTCTTTCCCATTTTAGAAACCTCTTCTGCATCGGAGTCGACTTCTGTTGAATCTTCATTTTCAGTAGATTGATCACTTGAAGTTCCTTCTTCATCAGAATCTATCTCCTCTGGAATAGACTTTTTACCTTTAGAGTGAGATGGATTAGATTCCGTGGTTTCTGTCTCTAGGATGGAATGGGTATCTTTCTTACCAACAGTAAACTTGATCCTGGGACCTCTTCATGAAGAAGTGAGAACAGCTACTGATTTATTTTTCATGCGGAGTTCTTGCTGTTGGCGAGCTTTTGCTTCAGATACTTCTCCTTTCGAGTCTATTATGAAACTTTTCATTTCATAACCATGCTTATGTAACCATTCTGCAGTATTGGCTAGGATTGGCTTCAATCTCTCTCTCGTGCTGGTAATTTCTTTTCTAGACCATTGAATTGCAGGCAACAGCCTTTTAGCAATTCCTTGCTCATCATAGATAGCATTCGTGATATCACCAGGATCTGTAAAATCCTCTGGTAGGTCAGCAATATCAAGGTCTCTGATCTGCTAAACAGTCAACCTACAATAATCCATTTTGTGAATGGCTTCTTCATCTCTGCAATCAACCCAGATGTCTTCAAAACGGTACTTGTGATGATGACCCTTTTGTAATCTTTTTCTGACATCTCGGTAATCAAAATCAAACCTATACTTGTAGGTCTTGATTGTCATGATCTGCATTTCAGCATAAACAAACTTAGCCTTTTGTATAGTTGGGATAGTATATCTGCCAATGGTCAGTGGGAACTTGAAACCACGCTTGTGGTTGCTTCTTCATTCTTTTTGCACTGAAATCAACTATCTGCATGTTTCCATGAGAACCCACTTATCCGAAGGATATCATGGCAGCATGTAAGGACAGCTAGTGTAGCACCCTACTCTCAAGTAAGTAAACATTGGGAATTGAAGAAATAGGCATCCAACTTTACTTACCACCTTATAAGCCTCATCAGATACCCTCCTTCTTTCAAGAGCTGGATCAAAATTGAAAAGCAAAGGCGCGAAGAAAGCATCTATGACCCGCCTGAAGTGATGAAAGCTTTCCTTCAATTCCAGTTGATAGAAAAATTTGTATACAAGTACCATCATCCGATTCCCTTTCGTAGATAGACCTGGGAATTGTCTCATTACAGCTGTTGCGTACACCAGGTAAGAAGTCATATAGAATTTCAATGTGGAAGGAGCATTGATCAGCTGCTCATGTATTTCATTAGTGATTTGTTTGCCCCAGTCAATGTGCACCTTTTGTCTTCTTATAATCCTGATGTATTCATACATCCAATCGTGAAAAGTGGATGATTCTGGCAAGCCTTTTACTCTGCTTAAAAATGTGATCATATCTTTGATGTCATCCTTGAAATCGCTTCGTAGGAGTCCCTTTGGCCATCTGGAAACAGATGGTCTAGGATTCTTCAACCATTGGGCATTTATCAGGTTTTTAGCTTTGTTGGGATTAGTGTCAAAGACCTCTTGTGCTTTTTGTATAGAAATATCAATGTATTTTTCCATTTGAGGAACCTTAAACACAATGTCAAAGAAATCAGGGTCGAGTCTTAGAATCTCATTCCCAGAAGAATCGATCACACTTCTACTTTCTCTGATGTAGTGAGATGCCACCTGAAGAACAAACTCAGTATTATGTGCAGTTGTAGGGAACATAGCTACCAAATGCAGGTTACTGTGTATAATTGCTCTCATTTGGATCAAGAAGAGGCTTCATCTCTATTTGCTTCGCAAAATCAACCAAATCTTGATGGCCAACCTCTGTTTCTTTTATTTATTCCACCTTGGAGACCACTACAGTCGGCGGATAGACACCTTGATATTTATACTTCATTTTTCCTTTTTCTCTTGAAGAAGACGGAGGTTTACTGGCAGTCATCAAGAATGACTTAAACTTTGATCACTCGAACTTTGAAGATCTTTGAAAAGAGACTGTAAGGTGTCGAGCTAGAACAAACATTAGTCGTTAGGTAGCATGGGGATGCACAAAATGAGCAACGATGATGGGAAAGTGTGGAGCTGATGACAAGGCACGTAAAACAATGCACAAAATGGAAGGAGCAAGGTTCAGAACTGAAACAGACATGTTTGAAGTTCATCTGGAAAAAATTGTGAAAAGTGTAAGGGCACACTTTTTTAGCGCCATTACACTTTTGGAAATTCAGACTTTGATGCAAAAGCGCTGAAAAATAGCGCTCCTGCACTTTTCAGAGTTAGATTCTATTTCAAAATGACAGGGCGCACTTTTTCAGTGCCTCTGCATTTGAAATATGATTTATGAAAATAGATGTAATGGTGCTTAAAAATAGCGCTTGGGGTTTTCTTTGTAACATGAAATGCTTGAAGTCAGAAATTATTTTTCTATATGGAGTTGCAATTAAAGTTTGTTTCATCACCATTGTAAATGTGGATAAGAGCTAAGGAATTCTACTCACAAAATATGAGTTTCTTCAATATTCGCACCAAAACATGATTGAAAGGGCGGCAAGGGAAGACAAAGACACAAAAAACGTTGGGGCATAGAAAGAAAAATGCGTGGAAAAACAAATCATAAGAGTTCCATTGTGTGAGGGCGTATGGAAAAACGTGTGAGTAAGAGGAGAATACCACACAAAAACGCCATGAAAAGGAAGCATGGGAAGAACACGCAAGACCAAGAAATGCGAATGGAGAGAAAGAAAATGCATGGGAAGAAAAAGAAGATAAACAAAAATGCATAAGTAAAACCTTAGAAACGTACAAAGTAATGTTAACATAATGAAGAGAATGAAGAGAAAGTAAAGAGAAAGACTTACCAAGAGAAAACATGAAGACTGCTGGAGAGGAACTTCGAATTTCTCAAAAACGTGATTGAAGTTTGAAGAAAACTCGCCCAGCAAGAAGAAAAGAAGAATAAAGATCATAAACAATGAAAAAGAAAACTAAAACACCTTTTAAGAAAAAGGGAAACTCAAAAACCTAACTCAAGTCGAGCAATAAATTTAGGCACGAAAAGTGGCATGATGAACGAAAAATGTGAAAAACATGAAGAAATGTGCCAGGGCCAGAAAAAGACTAAGTGTGGGAAAAAAGTGTAATAGCACACTTTTTTAGCACTATTACATTTTAAAAGACTTCACTTTCATGCAGGGGCACTAAAAATTAGCGCCCCTACACTTTTCATACTTAGCCAAATTTGGCTTGTGATGAGGAGTGCACTTTTTCAGTGCTACTACATTTTTCACAATTCGCTAAGTACGAATAGTGAGACTTCACGAAAGAGCTCGTTACGAAGGTCTTCGCGAGGTGAACATAAGGGGATGCTTGAATTGACTATTCGAGGCTTTGGAACACATTTTGAGGTGGCTTGAAAAGCACCTCGTTATGCGTACTTGAACTTCACGAATCCTAGGAAACGGACAAGTTTCGTAGGGGGTTATTCGTGGAACAAGCGCTGCTAGATTCCATGATAACAGGCTAAAAACCTTATGTTAGGGGTTCTCAAACATCCTAAAAAACTATCAATTTTTAGCTAGGTTGCATTCCACATAAAGGGTCTAGTGAAGTGAGTAGTACTTAAACTCCAATACCCAAGCCTCAAACAACACAATTATAAGATAATGTTTATTTTTATAACCATCGACACACACCATGACACAACCAATGTAACATACCCAATGTTTACTCAATATTTTTTACTTAAGTTTTAACTCAAAAAGTGAATAGAACAAGTTTGCAAAAGATAGGAAATGAAATTTTTCTTTTTCAATAACATTATTGGACATTGCATAAATAATTTCCACATTTCATTATATAAATGAAATAACATTACATAATTCCAAGTGAATAAAACTTGAATCCTTTCAAATAAAGATTACAATTGATCTATGATCATGTTCATCTAAAAATTTATAACTTAAAAGAGTTCAAGGTCAAGGTGCCTTCATCTAGATCACACTTCTTCTATTTCACAAACCTTAGTTGTCATCTGCAAGAGGAAGAGCGTCACCCAAGTTATTTTCCTACAATGACGCACTTAGTAGTCCCCCGCACATCTTCCTAACCAAAAGTGGCCCTACTCTTCATTGAAGATTTTGGTATGGAAACCTCTAGTAATGGACATCTAAGTATCTGGTGTTGTGTCCTACATAACAAGTATGGCCATATAACTATGGATTCCTCCAACCATGCATGACACTACTAACTAGCTATTACAAACCCAAATCATAGTGAACTGATAAAGTGTAAGCCGCAACTTTTATGCCTACTTTGGCCAAAGTTTTGATATATAATAAATCCACTTTCTATGAAACGATGTCATATGTTCACCCACCCTTGCTCAACTTTTCCAAACTCTACTAACCTATGGTTAACTCTTCTCTTGGTTTTCCCACAAGGTTAATAATCATAAATAGGATTTCATTCCCAAGTTATGGCACACTAATATTCATTTAATAGGTTTGACACAATCTCTTGAATACCCTATTACATACTTGTAACAATCTGGGTCTAGCAACCACCTCTTATTCAAGTTCTTTCTCTCTAATCATGGGACTAACAACTCTCCTAGTTTATGTATAACTAGCTAATACTAATGACACAATATAATTAGCTAGACACACCTTGTCTCACTATAAAGCACTAACAACATGTCGATACTTATAATAATCTAGAAGTAAACTTGATTTGAAGATTACTTCGTATAATGTTAGCCTAGTATGGCTCTGACCTTCTATGAATTCATAACCAATATGGTAATTCATGATATTAAATATCATTTAATTTGATTGGATATAAATCTTATGTTTATAGTAATGTCCAATAATAAGTTAGCATTTAATATGCTATTTAACTTCTGATATAACTCAAGAACCATTTGACTAATCTTCAGATTCCTCGAGGGTTCCTTCTAGTTATCCTTTGCATAATTTATATAAGGTATCTAATTTTGTATGTACATAGACTTGATCATATATCTTTTCCTTTAGTATGACACATATATTCACATATTTAAATGCATGATAAGTTAATATCCAATCTAGAGAACATTTCCTACTTGATCGGAGTTTGCGCTTATGCTCCTTAAAATCTCATTGCATTATGGCTTTGGTTTACGAAGACATAAAGTCCTCTCCTTTAAGATTAGATTATCATGAATAGGTAATGATAATATAGACTATTGGTCAAAGTATAAGATAATATCATTCAGAGATAATGGGGGTGTATTTACTTCTAATACATGTTCAAACACTCTTGTTGAAAAACAATATAAACTCATTCAAATATTTAATATTGTGTTAATTGAATCTTATCACATTATTCTACCTAGCTTCTCTTGCTATGTTATTCTAATGAGCTGGTGGTTTGGGTTTCACACAACTTCTGAGAGAATTAACCTTCCAATGGGTTTGTGTTCTCTCAAATATATTCTTACATAATGCATATATTCACGTAATGATTCATAACATAATAATGTAATTCATGATAACTACTTATCATGCTCTTTTGATTCCATAATCTGATTTGTCTCTTGTATTCTAATTTAGCTCTATGTGTAGGTAATCTAGCCATTTGTACATGCACTCACGTACTTTCTAATAGCATCAATATGCACACAATGATAGGACAACACATATTCAAACAATAGTAAAACTTGGTTTCAAAATTAAAATAAGAAAGAGAAAGAGATATCTTAAGCATGCCTAGATTAAAATAGCTCAAATCAAATTTCCTACAACTTCTTGCCCAATGCACTCAATGACTCAATCTACTACCTTCTCTATTCTTAGCTCTCTTCTCTATTATTGCTTCAAATGATAATCATGGCTACTCAACTCAGCCTCTCCTCACACTTAAGATGAAATGGAATATAGACTTCCAATGCACTTGCACTCAAACTATGGTCTCCTCACAACCTTCATGAATACTTTATGCTCTCTAACTCTCAAATATATTTTTGCTCTTCAAATAGCAAGTGAATGCACAAAACTCATATTATCAAATGATTAAACACCAAATAGTGAGAAACTGCTCTGAATTTATACAAATAATAGTTTACTAATAATAGAAATCAGCTATCAATTGGGCTCGAATAGCTCTTCCAAACTACCACCATTCAAGAACTATGCCAGGTGTAGGAAAAAACCTTCATGATAGTTGTCTATTATCTCTTACTGTTTCCATGACTGGTATCTTTAAAAAAGTCATTTCAATTACCAATTCTTTATGAATGAATATAGTTGCAAGATATTGTATTTTCATCTTTGAATTAGTCTTCAAGAACAAGTCGATTTCCTTCACTAATGTCATGACTAGCTTGCCAAGTTCTAGATTTGATTTTAATAGTTTAAAAACTTCAAAAAAATTCTCCATAATTGGCATGATAGGAAGCCAATTGATTTGCAATTCTTAAATTACATTCTACCCAAATTGTGGATTGCTTAAAGATAGGAGCTCATGCTAATTAATCTCATTATCACCAATTTTATGTGGTAAAGTAAATGAGTTTGAAACAAAACCAAGGTCAACCACTACATCGCTTCAATACTAACTTACTAAACCATCATAAGTGGCGCTAACTATATGGTGCCTTATCACCCTTTCCAAAACTCTTCCAAAAGCCATACCAATCAGCTTAATTTCCAAAACTATGAATGGTTGATCTGCCATTTATTATGACTACAAAATATGAATATTTACTATAGCAATATTATATATATATATATATATATATATATTTACTCCAATATATAATAATATATATTAATATATGCATATATTTATTACACCGAGAGGTGTTATACAGTGAAAGCATTCAAGGAATATTCTCTGTTAAGTTTTTGAAGCTGCATTAAAAATGACAACCAGGTGGAAGTTATGGGCTCAACAATATATCACATTTGACTATTTGTTTAAATAAAATTTGAAATTACCTGACTGCATTCAGCTAAATAAAGGCAGAATTTATAGTTGCCTACACAGGATAGTTAATTTGCTAATAAGCAACAATTAATGATAAATTTACCACGTATTTGTGAAGAATTTAGATATTTTATGCAAATATTAAAATTTAAATAGCAATTTTATACCTGATTCTCTTCAAGCTCTTCATTCAGCTAGCCACAGACCTTTCTAAACTTTCAATTTGATTATCCTGCATGTTGCATGGAAGTCTGTGTTTGAAGCTGCAGAAACATTCTTATAAACTTTAAATTTTCTGAAATCCACTCATTTTGAAATTTTCCTCTTTATGAGGGCTTGAGCAAGCCAAAATCTATTAATTTTTTCAAAGCTTTAGCGATTTGTTTAACAAAAATGTTTAAGCTTTTCACCTTGTATTGACAGAACTATTATGTTAAACAAAAAAAATACTGTACAGAAATTCAAAGAAAAAGAATTAAGTTCAATGAATTTGAAAATTCAACTAAAATTAAAAAAAACATATATCACATTTGACTATTTGTTTAAATTTGTTTAAATGTGCGCTGCGTTGATATCTTTCCTCCAAACTTGTGCAAGGTGAATTTTTTCCATAGGTGATTTGATTTTTCCTTACAATAGGTTTTATTTTTAAAACATTTATAATTAGTTCTGGATAAGTATCATGCATACAGCTACCTATGGATGTGGCCTTTAGAGAAGCTCTTTTTAATTTACTATAAGACCCTTAAGTTTTAACAATGATAAATAGTTTTCAAAATCATATTGTATGAGAAAGGAAAGAAAACTGTTTACTCTGTCAAAATAAATTCAGCTGATTGCTCTTTTGAATTTTTATTTATTTTTGTTTCTTTTTATTTAAATACATATAGTAAACTGTATAGATTTATATACTATAATCATATTATTATGTTATGAGTATATGAATTCTTCTATGATATATGTTGATAATAATTGTGTTGAGTTGTTATTTTGTGTACAATTGATGGTAAATTGGAGTACATTCACAATTTTAATATTCTGATTGTCTTAAGATTTATATTATGATGGTTGTTTATTGATAAAAAAATATTTTTTTGATTATACAGATTTAATCAAAAATTAGAAAATAAAATGTAAGGGAGCACTCTTTGTATAGGTTAATTGGTACATTTAAGATGTAACTATGAGGGGAATCTAATTTCCAAAAGAGGCAGTTTTGAAAAATGTTTATCAATTCAATTAGAAATAGAATTCAATTAAGATTAAGGATAGATTAAGATTAAGATTAATGTTTATATTACATATTTGGTTACAATCAATTATGTTTGAATTGTAGTTGACAATTTTCATTGCTTTCAACCGGTCTACCTATTTTCAGGGATCTATAGAAAGCATATTTTGCACTCTTTCCATTGGCATTTCAGTGAGGCTCTCAGTACAGGTATTTATGCCCAAATCCAGATCAAAAAATTACATGTATCTTCAATTAGAATTAGAATTCACTTAGGGTTGTAAGATGAATAGATCAATTAGAATTAGTCTCATCATTAGAATTAATATTAGTATGAAAATTATAATCATTAATAGCATTTGAATTAAGGCTAGGGTTAGAATTAGAATTAGAGGTAGATTTCACGATAAGATTAAAAGTCAATTAGGGTTATGACTACAATATAGCAACTTGAAGACAAACTTTTTTAAGAATAAATGCACATCTAAAATCAATTTAAAATTATAAAAAAAATACAAAAAAATATAACAAATATTTAGAATTAGGCTCGTCATTAGAATTAAGGTTACTATTAAAATTATCATCATGAATAGAGTTAGAATTAAGTCTAGGGTTAGAATTAGAATGAGGGTTACATTTAAGGCTAAGATTAAAATTCAATTAGGGTTATGATTCAATTAGAATTAGAGTTCAATTAGGTTTGTAAGATAAATAGATCAATTAGGGTTATACTGAGTGTTCAATTAAGTTTAGGGTTCAATTAAGATTATGATTATAATTGGGTTGTGATTATGGTTGTGGCTTAGTTAGGATTAGGGTTGACATCAATTAGAATTAGAATTCAATTAAGATTGAGGATAGATTAAGATTAGGGTTAAGGTTAGGGTTATAGGAGAAAGTTTTGGGTAAAGGTTAGGGTTACATTTCAATTAGGGTTAGAGACAATTAGGATAAGGGGTAGTATTAATTTTAGGATACGGTAAGGGTTCAATAAGGGTTGTGTTTTAATAAGGGTTTGGGTTAGGGTTCAATTCTTATTAAAAGTCAATGAGAATTTGGATCATCATTAGCATTAAGGTTTGTATTAAAATGATAATCATGAATAGAGTTTGAGTTAAGGCTAGGGTTAGAATTAGAATTAGGGGTAGATTTCAGGCTAATATAAAAAGTCAATTAGGGTTATGGCTCAATTAGAATTACAGTTCAATTAGGGTTATGGTTCAATTAGAATTAGAGTTCACTTATGGTTGTTAGATAAATAGATCAATTAGAATTAGGCTCATCATTAGAATAAATGTTAGTATGAAAATTATAATCATTAATAGAGTTTGAGTTAAGGCAAGGGTTAGAATTAGAATTAGGGGTAGATTTTAGGATAAGATAAAAATTCAATTAGGGTTATGATTAAAATATAGCAACTTAAAGACAAAATCTTTTAATAATAAATGCACATGTAAAATCAATTTAAAATTATAAAAAAAATATAATAAATTTATTATTACAGATAAAATAATTTTTACATTAATATATTTAGAACTACCATATCTATCATGCAAAAAAAAAATAGGGATAACGTTCAATTAGTATTACAGTTAGCATGAGGTTTGTCGTTAGCATTAAGGTTAGTATTAAAATTATAATCATGAATAAAGTTAGAATTAAGGCTAGGGTGAGAATCAGAATTAGGATTAGATTTAAGGCTAAGACGAAAAGCCAATTAGGGTTATGGTTCAATTATAATTAGGGTTCAATAGGCTAGGGTTAGAATTAGAATTAGGGGTAGAAGCCCATGAGGAGTCAACAAATTCCAACACATATGTGCCAAGTCCAATAGACAAGTTGACAAATAATCAGGAGTTTGACAATGGTGTGCATTTATTCTCCACAAATGAAAACGTTAATCACCATAACAAGAAAATATTATACTCATTGAAGCATCCTATTGCACGTAGTGTTGCAATAAAATCAAGAAGTAGCAATGCAGGGGAAGAATGCTCAAATGATGAGCTAGATCTAGAATTATTGATATGTAAAGATGCCAGTGTTATGTTAACCTCAAATCTACTCATACAAGCAGGCCTTGTCAATGGAGCTTTAGGATATATACAAAACATTGTCTACAAGCCTAGAACCAGTCCACCAGAACCACCAACATATGTCATGGTTGCATTTGACAGCTATTCCAGAATACCATTTGACGATCATAACCCAAAGATAATTCCAATTACACCAATATAGAGGGGCAAGACAATCCAAATTCCATTAAGATTGGCTTGGGCATTGACAATTCACAAATCACAGGGTTTAACTCTATCAAAAGCTACTATTGATATAGGACCAAGAGAAAGAATGGGATTGACATTTGTAGCTATATCCCATGTAAAATGCATTGAAGGATTAAGAATTATGCCACCGTTCACTTATGACCATTATGAAAAAATGAAAAATGGTAGACAACTTGCCAAGAGAAAGGTTGAGGAAAACAAATTGAAAATATTAGAAGATACTTGATGTAACATGCATATGTTCTTCAATGTTGATTTCATGAGTCTCAAATTCCAAAATGTAATATATGTGTATGATATTTAGTAGAAGATACTTGATGTAACATGCATATGTTCTTCAATGTTGATTTTATGAGTCTCAAATTCCCAAATGTAATATATGTGTATGATATTTAGTATAAGATACTTGATGTAACATGCATATGTTCTTCAATGTTGATTTCATGAGTCTCAAATTCCAAAATGTAATATATGTGTATAATATTTAGTTTTATGCCACATTCAATTCTTCTGCTATATAAAAATTTGACAAATTATCAATGTTTCCAGTTACTCTTCCATGTTTTTTGCCATGTTTGAAATCTATTGAATACTATTTTCCTTATATGATGATGATGCAGTCATGGATCCTATCAACATTCCATATAAGCACCCAATTGCTAGAAAAAAAGAACCTCAAACAAGAACCATTCCTATTGTAGCACTCAATCCGTACCAGAATAGATGGTCAATAAAGGCAAGAGTCACTAGAAAGGGTCAACTTCGTCATTTTAACAATGCAAAAGGACATGGAAAAGTGTTTACTTTTGACTTGGTTGATTTAGATGGTGGTGAAATCAGAGTAACATGTTTTAATGTAGTTGTAGAAAAGTTTTATAATCATATTGAAACTGGAAAAGGGTATCCCATCTCAAAAGGGAGACTCAAACCTGCACAAAAGAATTTTAACCGAATAAAAAATTAATGGGAAATCTTATTAGAAACAAATTTGATTGTTGAGTTGTGTGTGGAGGAGGATAGTTGTATACCAAAACAACAATTCCATTTTACATCGATAAGAGAAATTGAGAACATAAAAAGAAATTATTTGGTTGATATTATTGGTGTTGTTCTCTCAATTGACACACCAAAAGCCATATTCAAAAAGAATGCCACACAAACTCAAAAAAGAACTCTTCAAATGAAAGACATATCAGGTTGTATGGTGGAATTAACATTGTGGGGTGATTTCTACAATAAGGAAGGTCAACAACTCCAAGAAATGTGCAATGAAGGAACTTTCCCAATTCTTGCGATAAAGGCTGCACAAATTAGTGATTTTGGTGGGAAATCTATGGGAACAATTACTACAATCCAACTCCTTATAAATCCAGATCTTCCTCTCTCACACCAATTGAGATTGTGGTTTGATACAGAAGGGAAGAATGTCCATTCTCATTCTATTACAAAGGAAATCTCATTTGCAATTAAAGAAAAAATGTTAAAAATTATCTCACAAATACAAGATCAGGACCTTGCCAACTCTGGTAAACCTTATTGGATAGTGATAAAAGCTACCTTATCTTTCATTAAGGTAGATATTTTTTATTATACAACATGCCCCTTGAAAAATGGAGATAGGCATTGCAAAAAGAAGGTAAACACTATTGAAAATGGTCAGTGGTATTGTGGAAGATGTGATAAAACTTTCCTTGAATGTGACTATAAATATATACTTCAATGCAAAGTGCAAGACCATACTTCATTCACTTGGATTACAGCTTTTGAAGAAGCGGCAGAAGAAATTATGGGGGTTACAGCAAAAGAATTGAACATTTTGAAGCATGAAAAACAAGATGATGCTAAGTTTTCACACATTATACAAAAGGTCCTTTTCAATAGATACATATTTAAACTTCAAGTGAAAAAAGAGACTTATAATGATGAACAAAGGATTAAATGCACAGTCATAAAAACAACAAAGTTTGATTATTCACCTGAGAGCAAAGCTTTATTAGACTTAATTGCAAAGCTATAGGTTTCATAACATTCAAATGCTTGAATGTATATAATGTTAACAATGTATTCAAACATTTGAAAAAAAAAACCAGTGGATATATCTAAGTTAGTTAATGCCATTTTGTCATGATATACTTCTTTGATGGTGTCAATATTAAATCTAATGATTGATGAACATTTTTGCTTTTAAATTTATTGTTCTTGGTTGATTGTTGTTATAGACAAGTTGGTATGATTTCAAATTTGAATGTGTACCCTTATATATGGGAATTGAGATAAACAATGAGACAAACAATAATGAAATCAAATCAATTGCTTTCCAAATTCATATTCATGAAAATGTAAGCATTTTTTCAAGTCAATAGGTGTCTCGATAAAGATAACTCTCAACATGTTTTACATATATTATTAATTAATATAGGTATGCTAGTATATATAGCAATCACTTAAATATTACATATATTAATATATATTTATAACAATCAGTTAAATATAATAATACACATATATATATATATATCCATTTGAGTGCCTACATATGTACTACATATCTACGTATGGGTATACATAGATATTACTATCTACATATATTAATACCTACATGTACATATGTATTTATGTGCCACCGTATATATACATATATATATATACACACTATATAACATATTCTCAAACACAAAAGTTTTAACACTTTAATTTAGACAACCGAACCTAACTCTCTTACCAACCAAAAATCTATCAACTTAGGTTTAGCACTTACCATCACAAAACTTAGACTAACTCAACAAGGTTTCTCTAACATGTGCAGTGAGTGTGTGTATTTACTCATATATATATATATATATATATATATATATATATATATATATATATATATATATATATATATATATATATATATATATATATATATATATATATATATATATATATATATATATGGCGGTTATATGTATATATATATATATATATATATATATATATATATATATATGTATATATATATATATATATATATATATATATATATATATATACATATATATATATATATATATATATATATATATATATATATATATATATATATATATACATATATATATATATGTATATATGATATAGACAGTAGATTATATGTGTGTGTGCACCACTTACACCAACCTCCTCAAGTGATACCTCCTCCCTCCTCCGAGGGTTCAAACCTTTCCTGCATCCAACTAACATGTTTATAGTTATCTAATAACATATAAATCATATTCATCATATATCATAAGCATTATTAAAGCATTTAAAAATTAATTCCATCATAATGCATATTCATACATTTCATTCATCCATTGAACATCATCAAGACTTAATCTTGTATTAAAATCATATTTACTCATAAAGGTAAAAGTAATTTGGTACCATAGAAATGGGGTGTAAGAACCCTTTTTTTTTAATTAGCTTATTCATGAGCTCAATTACAATAACAATGAAACATGTGAATACATGTGTCATTTCCACATACAATGCCATGTATTGTTGACATGTTCTCATGATGGCAAGTGGGAAACAATAATGAGATGTTATATGTGAGCATATTTTATACTATATAAGACAATTAAGCAAGGAGATAGAGACCATCATGAATAGCACCCTAATAAAATGTTATTCTATGCAAAATCCATTTTAGGGTGGTATAAGAGGAGAGAAGTACAATATATTTAATAATTAGTGGAGATGCAATCATGGATTTATTAATTCTAATTTATTAAATGTGGAATATATATTTAATATTATTTAATCCTTCATTGAGAAAACATGGAAGTAAAATAATAGAAAACAAGTCATTATTTTATAGTTGTCTAATAAAAATTAACATTAATTCATTTAATAATTTGGACTAACTCAATTCATACAACTTATCTTGGTATATCTACATGGGACCATACAAAGTTCTTATATCCTTGTGTAAGATATTTGAAATAACCTAACGCTCTTTTACTGAGAGGGTGGTAGTAAGATAAGTGATCTTATGCTCTTCTTTTGTTCCCAAATTGATATCTTGAATCTCTTCAATCAAGATAGTAGATCTTTCAAGTCTTTGTGGATCTATAAGGGGAAGATAATATCCCCATCTTTGGGTTTCTCAAGGAGGTTTTCACCCAAATATATGTCCTTTGTTTTTACTTTAAATATGAAATCCGAAAGTACATGGAGGTTTTCACTAGGGGATTTTTATTTTGCTTTTTATTCTTACTTTTACAATTAAGGCATTCAACCTCCCCAAAGTAAGAACCAAGATTGAGTTTGTAGACAAAGCCAAATTTGTGGTCCTCAAGAGGTATGTCATCATGAAGGCCCAATAAGCCAATAAAGGCTTCATCATTTTGGAATATTTCAATAGGTGGAGAGCCTTGTTGGTTTGATTCAATGAGTTCAAGGTGGTGAAGTGGTAGGTCAATACTAAGGAAGGTGTGGTCGATGAATAAAGGGAAGATATCTAAATTATTTAACAAGGCTAAGATAACTCCACTTGCAATGTTGTCAACAATATAAGAAGCCATCACAACATTGTCAGAAGTGTTTAGCGATATCATAGGTTGTACCTATGGAGATGTATATCCAAGGCCTCTATTATACTCATTAATTGGAGCATCAATGGGTTGTAAAATTCCTTTCTCATGAAGTCTTGAGCCTCTTCTTTGATAGTTCATATTCTGATAGATGTGAGGAATAAGAAATTTCTCTTGAAAATACTCAAGAAGAGTGTCACTTGTGTTTGATTCCTCTTGATACAACCACTAGTTAATATATTCCTCCTATTGCTCATGTTCTATAGTACTTGGTGACCAAAAAATATTGGATCCATAAAAAATAAGGATAGGTGTACATGTTGAGACCTTTGTTTAGATGGTTTACCATATGAGTGTGGAGATAGAGGCATCCTTCCAATGTGGAAGGTATTATGGAACTCGTATTCCCCACAACCTTTTCCATTAATCTTGACCTTGGGGATTTGGGATTTGAGGATGGTAGATGGAGTGGATGAAGAGACTTATATTTTGGGATCAATGTAAGACAATGATGAGCTTGCATTGGAAGGCATGATCTAAACACCAAGGCAATGATGTAAATGTGTGAAAGAAGCTTCTAGTTCACGACAATATTTGAATGAATGTGGATTGAAATAGATGGTGACCTCAATTCCATTATGGGGGAATTTGAGACATTGATGGTAAGTGTAAGTGACAACCTGCATGGCATGGAGCCATGAGTGATGAAGGAGGAGATTATAGTGAAGGTCAAGATCAGTAATATGGAAAGTTGTGTATTGAAATGCTAGACCCACCTGAATTAAAAGACATAGTGTGCCCTCAAAATCTATCTCTATATTAGCATCACAAAGTATCTCACTTGCTTGATAAACTTAAAGGTACACAAGTTCAAGGAAAAACCATTATTAAGTAAGAATTATTTGACTTTATGTTTTACAATGAAGACCTCAATGTGCAATGCTCAATTATGGATTGGAACAATAGGTTTCATGTCATTATGGCTAAAATCAAGTTGATAAGTGGATGAAATATGACCTATGAGTGCTCAAAACCATTCAAGATCAATATCATTAGGTACACGAGACTCTTGTAGAGCTTGGTCCAATATTTCTCTATGGATTTATGATGATCTAAGAAGCTTTTTCCATCTTTAGGCTTGATTTTAATCATAGCAACTTGTGAAGGCACTTTTATAATGCATCCCCCAACATTGTCATAATTAAGAGGGACTTTATTATAGCTAACATTATTAATACAGTTCCATTGATTATTACCTTAATTGGGATTTGTGGATGGGGATGATCAACCTTGATAGTTTTTAGGAAAGGAATTATGGTATATTCCCAATTGATCATTTGGTGAGGAGGACGACACTCCTACTTCAATTTCACCCTTATCAATAAGACCTTGAATGTAGTTTTTGAGCTTCATGTATTTATTTGTGGTGTGAAATTTGATCTTATGATAGTCACAATATTTGTAATCCTTGTACCATGAAGGTTTGAGATTTTACTCAATAAAAAATTGTCATATGAAAGGTAACCATGTTAGCTTGCAAAAGTTTTCTAAACACAACATCCATGGGCTCCCCAAGAGTGGTGAATTTATGTTTGGGATTATTTTCATTATTTTTCTTAGGTTTCCCTTGGGGAACTAAGATTGTGTTAGTGTCATGTGGGTTGGTTGTGCTACATGGTTGGGGTGTAAAGTGGTTGTGATGTACATGTTTCTAACATTAGTGACACCATCACTGATTTTTTTGTTATTGGCCAAAAATTGAGGTTTTTCATTAGATTTTTTGTCATTGTTCACCTTGTAAATCTTAACCAAACCTTTTGAAATAATGGCCTTCTCAATGGTTACCCCATTTCAATTATCTTGTCAAAATTTGAAGCACAATGGATTTTCAAATGAAAGGAAATTTATTGATTCAAATTTTAGATAAAGATGTTCACGAGTTGTTTTCAGCATAGGCCAAGGAAGAAAACTAGCAAGTCCTCTCCATGTTTGCAACTATGCTACGAAAATTTCTCCATTATATTGCTTAGCATTACAAAGGTCCAACATAGTGACCTCATGTTCCACATTGCAAGATAAGTGAGCAAAACCTTTTTGGATAGATAGGAAAAGGTTAAGATAGAGTCATGGAGAAGGGGCATAAACCATTCCAAGGATTGTCCACCCAAGCTTCAAGGAAAAATATAGAGGAAATTGTCACTATATGCCACTTCCTGACATGCCATGAAAAATACCTTTACATGAGTGCATGGGTCACTCTTCCCTTTGTATTTTCCAAATTTAGGTATCTAGAAGTGTTGAGGGAAAGGTACCATTGAGATGGAATAATTGAATAGGTAATGGCACAAGTCTTTGAACTTAATTTTTTTCTTTATCGTGCTCGCTTGTAAATTCTTAAGGGCCAATTTTATTTATTCCCACTCTTGATTAAGAATCAATGTAGGTGGGATAACCACTTGGCTAGAACTTGGAGGTATAGCATATTATCCATGAGGATGAGGATTAAGGTATGAAAAATTAGATTGTGAGTTGAAGGAGAATGAGCCAAGATATGAACAGGATTTTGGTTGGGTAGTGTGGTATGCATGAGGAATGGAGGATACATGGGATGTTTGTAGGATGTAAGATGAAGAGTTTTTTGGTATGTAGGAAGATTGTGGAATGTGAGGAGGAGGTTTTTGAGGGATATGAGAAAAAACATATTAGGTAATATAGGAGGAAGATGGTTGTGGGTTGTAATATGAAGAGGATATATGTGGATTGAGGAGTAGTTGTATATTGGGAGGATGAATTAGGAATATAGGAATATGAAAAGATGTTTTGGGATGAAGGAACTTGAGATGGGTTGGAAGATGGGATAGAAGAAGGAATGGAAAATGGAGTGGGTATGGAGATGTAGGTAGAGATCCAATGATATGGACCATAATTCATGGTGTAGATGATTGCATGGGAGCAAAAGGTATTGAGTGGGATTTTTGAAATAGGAATGAGATTGTAGCCAAAGACCACATGGGTGTGGTAGATAAAGTAAGGATGTAATTATGGGAATATGGGAGTTGTACTAGTATGTTGCTACCAATGATTGGATCTTGTGCTTATGAAGGCACATTACCCCATAGATTATCAAAGATGGGTTCAAGGGATTTTTTTCTAACAATACCTCCTAACCTAGACACATCAAATTCATGAGGGATTTTGTCACCTTGATTGATTAGCTCTTCTAAGATGGAGTCATTCTTATAGTCAATTGACAATTCAAATAAATCTCTAATTTTAGGGTTACTTATGAAGTCCTAAAATCTAGGAGAGAACTTTGGTTGCGCTACCTTTTTTGGTTTAGTTGATTGTTCTAGTTGATTTGTTGGGTTTTATTTCTATCCTCCTAGATTTGAGTAAGAAGGATTATCATATCCAAGCATCCCTATAGACCAATATGATCGTCGCTCCATTTTTTTGGGCTTGCAAACGTGTGATGGGCAGGATGATGAGTTATATGAATGTGATTGGTTGGATGAAGATGAGGTTTATTGGGTGTCTCCTAAATTACAAGACACAATTAAGTTGATGGTGTGATGTTGGGATGGGTGAAATATTATATCCTCTCTAACTATGGTCAAGATCCTATGCTAAAGTTTTATTGGATGGATTTCCTTACTTGAGATAGGCTAACTTCTCAAGGAAAGGAGATGTCGATACAAACTATACCTTTGGTTCAAGGTGAAATAGATTAAATAAATGATTACTAACTTGAGATGGGAAAATTTCTCAAGAAAGCATTGTGATTAGAGATTTGATTAGGATTTAGGGTCTCGATTAAGTCATTGAGGTTGAATTTGTGATACTAGATGGTGTAAATGTTGATTTTATGTGTTTAACTATGTTCTTGTTTCAAGAGGGTGGTGTTTTGACTTGGTTTATGATGTTGGAGGTGACAAAAATGACTCATTTTGATTGGATATGATGCAAAAAATTATTCATTTGCAATTTTGGACTGGGGAGAAAAATAGCTTTCATGTGCACTTAAGGATTTACTCTTTTTTTGTATGGGAGTAGATCCTCCAATCATGAAGAAAATTCGGTGATGTAGGAACAAATTCACTAATATAAAGAGGAAAATTTTATGTGATTTTAGTTTAGAAATCTTAAGGAAATTGAATCAACCATAATATGGAGAGGATTCACCAAACTAGAATCTAAACAATTTCCAATGACAACGGACTGGTTGATCAATGGAAAATAGATTCACTCATTTATAGAGTAGATACACTTATATGTGGAAATATTTGTTGAAGGAAAAAGAATATTTTTCAAAATATGGATTGCCACTTTGAGACTATTGGATTACTAGACAAGTTTGATAGAGAAAATTAATCAAAATACAGAGAGGATACATTGAAGAGATGATAGAATCATTAGACAAGGAAAATTCATCAACTAGTTAATTGACTGGAAAAATGACTTAGAAAAAAAAAAAAGAGACAATGGACAATGACATAAACTAGACTAATTTAGATATTTATTAGTTTAACACATGGAAAACACACCAAACATGCTCACATACCCTAATATTATTTAGATGGGTGTGATAATTAGTGTAGGTCTACAGGGCAAGAGCCGATACTATTTACTAAATGACAAATAGGTAGGGATAGTCACATATGTGAAGTCCCTTATCAAGGTGTACAAGCTCCACCTAGGTGAGTCCTATCTCAATAGACAGAGGTACATTGTGAATAAATTTGAGGTATAATACACATCCCCTGTACCACATTAATTGATGGTTGAAGTCTTTAGGCTACTAGATACAAGAAGCTAGGGGAGATTCCATGAATAGAGGGTTGGCTTACAAATATTTAAGCTAGGAGGGTCTCTCCTAGACTCTTCACTACCAATTCTTAACAAATCAAGGGTCTTAGGGCTCAACCAAACATGAAAATGACCACTTTTTAAGGTACAAATTTCACTCTACCTCCTTTCTATATCATATTGAAATATGTGGTTAAGGTCATCCCTTGGGATGATAAAATCCCCAAGAAAGCCTCCTAAGTGGAAGATATATTTCATTCTTTTGATCTCCAATATCACGCAAAGCACGAGGTGAGAGCATACTTATGATCAAACACTCTTGGGTTAACAAAACAAGACTTGGGTCAATCGAAGGTTTTATATCCCCAAGCTCATCGTACAATCCAAGGGGAGATAATACACCTTCAAGTGACCCAAAAAATGACAAAAAAATTATTAACCCTCTACTCTACTTTAGTTCCTAATTTAGTGATAAAAAAAACAAATATCTTTGGCTATTGGGCTGCAAGAGATACGTTGCTAGTTTAGATGTACTTCAATCTTCGACTAAAAATGGTTGTGAAAATGATGTTAGATTGATTACATGAGAACACAAGTTAGCTGATTAGTTTGAAAAATGATAAGAAATGAGAGTGAAATGTAAAAAATAAGAACTAATATACCTAGTGGATCCACAAATCTATAGATCATACTTGTTTATTTAGGATGTATTCACCTAAGCC
>VDFB02178214.1:182639-219691 GCA_007258455.2 Sequoia sempervirens | reverse complement strand
GTCCTCTTGCCAATGCTTCCTTAATGACATTAAAATTCTATATGTCCTTCACCTCCACACTGGAAACAAGTTCCTTTGAATGGTATCTTCTCAGATCTTCCTTCATCTTTCCTATATCCATAATTTTGGTAAAAATTATGGCCTCATCTACCATTGCGATAGAAATTTTTGTCCTCTCTTCCTCTAAGGTATGAATTGTTGTCCTTCTCTTCACTGTGGTAGGTTTTTCCATCCTTATTTTTCTTCGCATATGATATTCTCTCTCTGGACTGTTATCCGCTTCTTTAGAATCTTCCTATTGCACTTCTCTATCTTTGTTCAAACTTCTTGTTTAGCTTCTCCTCTACTTTTAGCACAAATTGGTATGCTTCTTCAACTATTGTCATCTTCACCAAGCTCAACTCTTCTTGGATGTTTGTTCTCATTCCATTGATGTATTACACAACCTTATCCTTGCTTGCTTCACTGTGTCCAATCCTGATGATCATCTTGTAGAATTTTTTAATGTACTCCTTCACAGATTTATCCTTTTTCCTCAAGTTATGCAATCTTTTCAATAATTCAAGTTCATAATTAGCAGGTATAAATTGATTCTTCAAATTTTTCACCATCCTATCCCACTTTATGATTTTCTCCTTTCCTCTCCTATTCCTATCCAATTGAACTTCTTTCCACCATATAGCAGCATCTCCCTTCAACTTAGTTTTTGAAAATCTCACTCTTTCTGAATCTTCAATTTCTTCATATTCAAATTATTCTTCCATATCATTGATCCCATCAATCAATTCCTCGGGGTTTAAATTTCCCACGTAATTTTGAATTTCAATTATAGGTCTCTTACAAATCTTGGAAATAGCTTTCAACATCTTTACCTAATCTGAATCTTCTTCTTCTTCTAGGTTTTCTTCATTTTGATTTACAGTATGGTCTAATTCATCATCACTTTCATCCACATGTCTTGGGTTTAGACCTCTCCTTCTATCTTCTTCTACACCATCCAACCAGACTCTTATTGCTCTCATCATTTTCAACATTTCATCCATTTTTCTAGTAGCATTTTCCATAACAGGTGCTCTTATTGGTGGCATCTCCCCCCTTGGACTCGGTGCAACTACCTCAATTCAACAATCTAGCTACAATTTCTCAACTACCTCACAGTCAACGCTCGGTTGAAAACACTTGTATACAACCTCAAGTCAGTGATATGTTCACCACAAGGAATGCCTTCTCAGGGTTCACAAAATTTCTTTGATACCACTTGGTGCAGTCATAGATGGAGGGTCCAAAAAGGACTGTCCAACCATGTAGCCTAGAGTTCAACACAATGGAAATAACATGAGAAATTATCAGAAAACATGAATTATCATTGATTCAATAACTTGCATGCATCATATGCCTTATATGTGAAATCACTAGAGCTCACAAGCCTGCCGCAACAACATTACAAGATATTACAACTGGCACGAAGCCTTATTGCAGTCCACAACCTAGACAACTTGAATTATTCTTCTATTTACAAACTAACTACTAACTGACTACCTGTTAATGGATTAAAAATGATCTTAAATATGAATCTCTAGCTCTAATTATGATCTGTGCCAACCTCAAGGTCTTACAAACCCCAATGCAAGATCACACATGTAGGTCGGCCAAGAATATGAAATATAACCCATTAAGAGATGGAATGTATTTCAGATCTCCAAGAAAGTTCCCTTGGACCTAAAATGCCTTGAATGATGTTCCATTAAGCTCCACACATTCTAAAAAAGGTCCACACAACCAATATGAGTCAGCTAGGCCCTGAACACTTTGTCAAAGAATTGATAGTGAAATTCTGAGAGAGATATTTTTTTGCAAATGAATGCAAATCACGTGAAATCTGGATATGTTTTAGATGACCTCTTGTAGAATCGATATCCTTCTCTAAGAGCTGAGAAAGGACAATTTGGTAAAATATAGAGGAAACTACTAAGATGACTATGGATTGAAATGTAAGAAAATAATTTTTTTGGTCAATACATGATTACTTTACAACGAAGGATGCTCCTACATCAAGAGATGTTGCTAATGGTCATTTAAATATGTTGTATGACCTCTCCTATTGTTCTTGAGGAAGTATGTGTTGCTGCAAGGAAGTTTTGGTCTTCGCAAGTTGGTGAAATTATTTTATTTTAGGAAGATGCTTTGAAGGCTATTTGTGAGAATGCTTTGTATTCCTCTGTTGTTGAAGATATATTTTTACAGTTTGGGATTCAGTATTTGTGTTCTATGGATGTTTCACTCCTATATTTTAAGGTCACCAGTGTTGTTGAGGAGGTTTCTAGTAATTGCAGTGAGTTGGTAGTTTTTGTTGGTTGTCTCGACTTGTCCAAAAAATGCTCTAGATTTCTCTGCATTGATTTTTTTGCTCCTATGGCTTGGTGGACATGCTCACAGTGCTTGTTTAGTGTCTCAATTCTATTTTCATGTGTTGAAGAGGTCCGCAAGTTGATTTGTTAATGTTCTATCTCATGGTTGTGTAGTATGTACTTCTAGGATAAAGCGTTTGGTTCATGTTTGGTTTCTGGTGGATGTTTGTGGCATGACAATGTGAAAGCAGTTTTTGGAAGTGTTGTTGGATGTTCATAGAACATCTTTTTGTGGTCCACATGCCAATGGTTGGTCCTTTTGGTGCCACATATTGTATTGAGTTTTTTTTTGGAAAAATTTTGGATATCTGGCCGACAGGGCTTGTTATCTTGCTTGTGTTGTGTTCTTGGGGGTCTGCACCAGCATATGAAGTTGTGTTAAGATCTAATTGGGTCCTAACCTATCTTTTTGAGAACCAATTGAGTAAATTCAATTGCAAGTGTGTTTTTGGGATGATTGGTATTGTGCTACATGTTTCTTTATTGTCAGATTGGGTTGATGTGTGCCAACGTGTGAGTTATTTGGGAACACATTGGAAGATGTAATAAGATTGCTTTTAGTCCTCTCTATCTTTTGGATAGGACCATATTATATTTTTATGGCTGACTTGTTGAAATCATTATTTGTCTTCGTTTTGGTCAACATAATTGATTTTTTGAGATCTTGCAGAGGATATAAATGTAATAATAAATAAAATGCAATATTTTTGAGTGCAGTGATGTGCGAATATGAATTGAATTAGTGATTTGTGAAAAGAAAAGAGAAATGAGCTTTAACACCTCAATTAATAGTGTATTGTTGATAAATGCTATAACTTTATATTCTTCATGTATCTTCCTCTGAGATAGTGAATCTCATCAGGTCTTTGTAATTTGCATCTTTCCTTGGGGTTTTGTGCCTCAATATTGCAAGTCCCTTGTATCTTTTCCTAAGGTTATGTGCCTTAGCTTGCAATTCCATAGGCAATGAGCCTTAAAATTGTAATTATGTAAGCAATTAACTTCTATATTGAGAGATTTCTCTCTGTGGTTTTTCCCTTCTTGGGTTTTCCACATAAATATGGTTTTATCTTGTGCACGTGTGTTCATTGTTTTATCTTTCATTTCTACTAATTAGATTAAGTGTTGTTGGTCTATGAATGCGTTGTTTATCTTGGTAAGAATCTAAATTTGTGTATTGTTGAAGGGTTTATGATTTGAAAGGGTTTACATTTTGAAGATACTAATTTACCCTCCTCTCAGTATCTGGGTGTGTTCAATAGAATTGAATTCCTTAGAAGTTATTAGGGAACATGTATAATGCTCACATAAATTTTAAATGGAGTAGAATTTTTTCCCTAGGTAGCTTGTATAATCTCCATCTAAACCTATTTTGATCAAGATGCTATATTTGTTTTGGACTCGAAATATCCACATGGTGAAGACTTATGAGTTTGTAGAACTTGGAAGGACCTCTACCAAGCTTCCTTGTTCCTCAAGTCTTCTCAAACTCCATATTTCCACAAAGTAAAAATTTGAGGGTTTTGGGAACTTGAAAGAGCGGATGTTAATATTCCAATGTCTTAAGTTGCCTCCAACTTCTGAATCTCCCTAGAAGTGAAAATGTTTATGTCTACAAAGTTGGAGAAGATGTCCAATAGTATTCCAACATTTAGAATCCCCTTTGAACTCTACTTATCCACACTATATTTTCACTTGCATGTTTGTTGTGTTCTTGAAGATTTGTGCTAATGTCTCATAGTTTGTTTGTCCTTCCCAATCCCATTTTCTTGCGAGCCTATAAAAATGATAAAAAATAATTTTTAATGGCTCTTCCTTTGAAATTTATTTTAATTATCACATGTTTTAGCTATTATAGGAATACTATATGAGCGCATCCAAATATATGGCCATGAATTATAAGTTTCAAGGATTTTATCCCTCATATATGATCACATCTATCCTAGTGGAATTCTTAGACATAGGTTCAGGTCACATTGGCCAACATGAATTCAAAACAAGGATTTTTGGGGATGGGGTGCTTGTGCAAGATATTGGGGGGCCAAACAATGATGATGTAAAAAAATACGACTTGAGGAAGGAAAATCACAAAAATCACATTTGACTTTTTGCTTGGGTTGTCAAAAAGTACAATTACTATGGTAAACACCAAAGCAAAATGGATATCAGTTATTAATGGATATCCACTTTTAAAAAAATGGATATATGTTTCTTGCAGTAAATGGATATCTTTTATAGGCACACTTCTAATTTTTTAGAGAGCACTACATGTATAATAATTATTATAATTATTATTTTTTGATACGTAAGGTAGAAATTTTATTAATAAAGTCAAAATTACATTGGTGGCCCCTTGGGAATCAAACTTTCATTATAGTGTAGCCATTATATGGAGGCAAGACTTCCTACTATTGACTTCCCCACCCTATATCACCTAAAACTATGCAATCCCAAAATGACCACGCATGGTCTAGCTTCTGATTGTTACCAACAATAGATTTGTAACATATATCGAGAGCCAAAAACATACATATATTATACAAAATTTACCCACATGAAACCCTTACATTTTAGATGAAGTCATTGTCCTTCACAAAAGGATCTGAATTTTGTAATCCATTCAGGGCTCTGCACCGAGGTAATGTGTAGCTTCATCTTCAAAAAATTTACTCCAATCACAGCCTTCCTCCTGTGCTCGATCAATGCAAAACCCTTCAAATCTAGGATAAAGGGTAAGTATTTCACTACCTCCCCTGGAATTTCCAGCAATGCCATGTCTTTAGGGCATGGTACTCCCACACCCAAAGTAGCTTCATCTAGGGTTTCTTCTCAACCCCCCAATAGATCCTCTTTGAACAAATTTTGCATTAACACCTTTGCCTCCACCTTTGAAACACTCAGGTCCATAAGCATCGCTAGGAATCTGGAGGTGATATTTTTATCTACACGATAAAATTCCCCTTCCTCCATAAATTCTTTGTCACACCTCGTCTTGTTATTAATGATTTACTTATACCCACATGAATAAATAGGATGGTAAATGCAATCATGATTTTGATATGTTTGTTTAATGAATGGAATACTGAAATAGGTATTGAGGTATTATTTCCTCAAGAAAGAGTAATTATGTTGAACATGTATTACTATATGATTATACTTAAGTTTTATGATGCATATGGATTTTTTATGAACGTCTAACTACCATTGCAAATGTACTAAGTTGGTTGCAGGGACAGGTTCAATCCTCTGAAAGGGAGGGGAACTATCACTTAGGAGAAGTGATTAGTTAGATAACCCTAAACGAAACCTATCTGAGCTCACACACACACTCATAATAGAATGGTAGAGTCAGATGTGATGCGGTAAGTAAACCCTTCATCTTAGTCTTGGATTATTGGAATTAGATGGTCATCCTTGATTGTGTTGATTGTTCTTTGGGTTGAGTCTTTTGGCTTTATGAATGGTTATCTTTACGTCGATTCATATGAACGTTAATTGTAGCATGTATATATATATACATGGACCCGTGTATGAGAGCATTAGCAAATGCACATGTATGTAAGTAGAAATACTCAAAGATATACATACACGAGGAAATGATTGTGTATATATATGTGTGTATATATGTGTGCACTTGATGAATATGCATATCAACAAGAATAGGAATATGTGTTAAGCATGTTACAAAAAACGTACATTGCAAGTACAAGTATATATGTATAAGTATATATATCATTATTATATAATTGAACATAAATATATATGTATATATATGTGTATGAGTGTATATATATTCACACGCATATTGTTTAATAGAAATGATAATTTGAATGTATACATTCGAGATATCGAATAATTTATATTTGTTGTCATATGAGTCAAGAATATGTATATGTATATATAAATATATGTCTATTAGTTATACTTTCTCTCTCTCTCTCTCTATATATATAGATATATATCATACCTAGAATACAATATAAGTATTCATAAGTGCATGTATGAGTAAGAGAGATCTCTTTATACAAAGTAGATCGTTGCCTATTTGGATAGCACATAGGTACACTATGAATAGTATGATATCACTATAAAGACTTTGTCAAACAAGAGTGAAGGAAATGGAAATATCAATGCCTACCTTGAGCACATGGGATAAATGCAACTATTAGTTTAAATGCTAAAAGTATGTTGTAGCCAAAACCAAGACTATGGTGCAACCTTGGAGATCGATTAACAAATGTAATGCTTAAAGTCTGAATATAGCATGTATTGGCATTGAATAAGGGTCGAATTACATGCTATATAATGCGCAGTAATATGGTCAATATGGATAATGAACCATAGTCGATACTATGGACAATGCATTTTGGAATTATTAAACAGTAAATTACTAAACATTGAATGTTATTATATAAAGCGATGAAATAGATACCAACTACTAAATAAAGTGAAATGCATGAGAATAGGAAATGTGTACAACAATACAAGTAATTGGTCAAAGTATCATTTATGTGCCAAATGACTCTTTACTCCTCTATTTTCTACAAAGCTTAGACTTAGTCAACATTGAGCATGTGTTGCATTGTGATTGTAGACTGTTTCAATGAGTAAAGCCACACCAAGAAAATAGGGAGAATGGTTGCATACTTGGCACCAAAATATGAATTTCTATTTGTCGTAGAAGTCCATCTTTGATGCAATTCAATTGTCATCATTTTAACATGTGCAGATTGAACTAGTATTTTGTTGTTGTCAACCATAAAGGTTGATTTATGACATTATATGTTGAGTATACTCTTTGCTTATTTGCCACATTTTAGCTGAGTTAAGTGAGTCGACTTGCATGGATTAAGCTATCATTTTGCATGCCTCTTATGTAGGCTACAATATCTCTTTTTGTTGTATAAATAGAGAGGCAAGCTCTCTTATTTGGAATGCACTCTATTTCAAACTTATACTGCTACATATTTTTTGAGAGTAGTTTATCCTATGAGCTGAGAGTTATAGTGTGAGAGTTACTTTAAGAGTACATATTTCCATCTTGAGGGAGAAGTCATAGTGAAGTATTTAGAAGGATTTATAGAAGCAAGCAAGTTGTTGTTGGAAGGCTAAACAACATATCAGTCAATTGGAATAAGTGCATACAGGCATGGGGATCTAGTCTTCTCTTATTTCTATTTATGAAAGACCATGTTTTGTATGTTTAATTGAGAATACTTGCTTTTGGGAATTTATAGCATTTGCTTTGGAAAAGGAAAGAAGTTATTTTATGCTTTTATGTGAATTTTTTGCATTCACTCTGTAATAGGAGAGATTGTTTGTCATAGGTATATTTATACTAGATATGGTTAAACAAGAATAGCTTAAGGGTTATTCATTATGTGAAATGTATCAATGTCACAAAGTGACTTGACACTATAGGCTTATGATGATGGGAAACCTTAGGAATGATAAGTTTTAGTTGTACATCAACAGTATGGAGGAGATGATAAGATGAGTCATTATTAATCTATGCTAGTATGATCACTTGATCATTTCTTAACTACTGGATAAAAACCCTAGGTTGGGTGTAACATATTTGGGGTGATATATATATATATGGAAACCTAGGTTAAGAATAATCTATTAGGTTGGAATATTTACTTGATTACCCTTTAGAACCAATAGGTTAAGGATAACTTGCTTGGATGGGTTGTATGTTGTTCTTGTTGGAACACATAGATTAGGTTAACATACTTGATAACACTGATTGAGTTAAAGTGGCTACTTGGTTAGTTACTTTACACTCTTGAAACAAAGTCACATTTTTGACAAGATTCTACTTTGATTAACTCTTTTTACTAAGGGGATATACTCTTGAATGGAGTCATTTATTGCTATGGTTACTCTTCGATTGAGATCCATCATTGATGTGGCCATTCTCTTGACGAGAACCACTTATTCATGTGATATGTTACTTATTGGAGTTGGTTATTTATGAATAATATATGATTAGATGAAGCTTATGTAGCTAAACTTTAGATTATAAAGTTATACTTGAGACTAGGTTGTCTTTTAAAGAAAATAGCTTGTCTATGTAAAGTTAATTTGTGGACTAGGAAAGCTTGTATGTTATGCCTAGGAAGTAGAATATCCATTGAAGGGGGAAATTACTTATGCTTATATTGGGAGGGATACCATAGTGTTTTGGGAAAAGGGGATTAGGTTATTTCTAAGGTTAGGGATTACCTAAGGAAAGAAATTACATAAGCATAGTATATGCATGGTCATAATCCACACCAAGCTTTAGAAGTGTATGTGAATAGGGAGACTATCAATCAAAGTATTGGGTGAGAATACTTTGGCCAAAGTAGTGTAAGTTGCCATTATTTACATTGTCAATTCACTGTGATCCATTTATTTGCGTGCTATTCCTAGATTGTGGGTTTACAAGTTCTAGACATGTAGGACACAATACTAAGCTTAGATAGGCTATTGTTATGAGTTTTACCAACCAATCTCTTCGTCAAATGGTAGGGCCATCTTTTCATATGTGACAAATGTGTGGGGGACCGTATTTGAGTTTGTGGTTGGTGGAAAAGTGCTTGAGTGATGATTCTCCTCATCAGTTGGCGGCCGAGGTTTACGGATGTTTGTGCTAGCATTGGGGATAGCTGGAGTGTATGCACTAGCGAGTAAGGACATCAAGAAGGTATGCACCATTGCGGTGGCATTGAAATTAGTTTGTATATATATTGCTAGATGAAGCTCATAATAGCTATGAATGTATCATGTACCCATTTATATGGAAGTATGTAATCATGAATAATAAAACTTGAGTTCATACAATATGACATCTATGTTATGGAAAGATTTGTGAAGTTACAATGGAATGTAATGGAAGTTTGGAAATAGTGTTATTTCAATTGTGCATGTAATTTACATTATGGAAAGAAAAAAATTTATTGCTATGTTACAGCATCATGGAGTTACTCTTGAGGTAAAAACTTTGAAATTTTTCTAAGCAGAACATTGGGGTTGTTACATTCTTTACCCAACACCACCTTAACTACTGCAATGGTCAGAAAATTTGCTTCGATCAAAATATGTTTGAGATGTTGATCAGTCACTGCCCCGAGAAATACCATTTTCCACATTTCGCTTACTGGATGTATCGATGTATTTATATTGCTACATACAATAGTCTCTACTGACATCCAAAAAATGAATTTGAAGAGCTCTACCATCCACAAATCTTAGAGGGGAAATTGATATTTAGGCTAAACTTTCACTGATTTAAATGGGTCTTTCAAATCTGCCTAACATATCCTTTTAATGACAACACTTGTTGGGAGTTGTCACCAGGCTGTACATCCAGATAGTTCTTACCTCCCTATGTAATGTCAAATCCAATGAAGCATTCAATCTCTAGCACAAATTGTTGAGTGTCAAGAATATGGGATAAAGGTGCCAGACTTTCCTACATAATGCTTCTTTGATTAACTGTGTGAAAGTGGCGTTTACATTGTCAACCCACGTGTTTATTAAGTTATTCAAGACTTGCCCCACTTCCATTTTTCATGTAAATTTGCTTCACATACGACCACTAGTGAGGTGCTTTTATGTATTATGATTATTGAGAATCCACTTCTAACTATTCTGATGCAGAGAATGGGTAATTAAACTCAAAATAACTTTAAACAAGTGTCTTTGTTCATCAAAAAGTGGGTTTTCCTTCACAAACCCTCATTCTTGCTTGTAACCTTTTAAAAAAGAAAATTGGACATATCTTTTGACTCAAAGCTGATCTATAGAAAAGGAGACCCATTTAGGATACCCATTTGGCCATTCTTACACAGCCAAAAATAAGGTAGGGTTTCTCTGTACGAAGGGGCTCAAAATTTGACTATCCTACTTCTAAGATGATTTTTTTTGTACTGTCTACACCCAAATGCAAGAAAAATTTCATTAGTAACTTCATATAAATGGAAAAATATGCAATATACTCTAAAGGGTTTTTATATACCCTCAAAACAAAAAATTTCACCAATTTTTAAAGATTTTTGATAGAGGGAAGAAAAGATATGGAGTTTTCTTGTTCGCTGGAAACCCTAGGGCAGATTCAGACCTATTGTTACAAAAAATCCTATAATTTTCTCTAAACTTAATGAAATTTAACCAAACCAAAACCAAATGAAATATAACTAAATTATCTTTCCAACCATACCACTTTTAGGTCATACAAAGGTTGTACAGATCTGCACCACATGAAAGAACATGACTGTTACAGGGAAAATGCACACAAAATTTGCTTCAAATTGATTCCAATTTTCATTCCCATCTTTTCCAACCTTCCCAACACTAGGATTCATGTTTACATGTATTTATGCTTTCCCAATAATTTTCCAACTACCAACCACCCACAACTAACTTCCTAATCAAATTTGTAACCTTAATGAATTTTTGACAACTTTCACAATGACAACTTTTACAATTTTGACATTTTTTTGACATCATTTGCATTATGACTCCAAAACATTCTAAAATGGTCTATATTGACCCTAAATGATCATTAATGGTGTAAAATGACCTTATTTACATCAAACAACATAAAACAAGACAAAAACCCAAATTTGAGCATGAGGGTGCTCCTACACCACATTCTTATGTTCATGATGCCAAGAAGTACTACAATGTCAAATCTAGCTTTTCTTAGAATGCCATCCATGTTGGATCCAACGTGGCAAGCTACAAAATAGTGAAAAAAATCCAACCTCCTAAAATTTCCAATGTGTAACTATGATTTTAACATTCCTATCCCCTTTGAATTCGATGTTGTTATCGAACTTTCAAATTTTGAAACTACTTCATTCTTGTCAGGCATACAACTATGACTATCCTAAGCATTTTTGGGTGTTAAGATCTAGAATGCAAAGTAACCAAAATTTGACTTGTCAATGATTTCTAGACCCTACAACCTGCACCGGGATACTTTTCCAATAGATACATTCTCCATGACAAAGTTGTAAATAAAAAAAAATCTTCTCTATGGATATTGCCTTTCAAGTCATATGCCACCAAACAAAAATATGTGGAATGTTCATGTTTATGAATTCCAGCTTGCAGGTGGAACGAGTTGGTGATTGTGGTGCCATTAGTTTGAAACTTTGAGTGGTACCAATTTCCTTCAAACCCAGTGAGCATTGATTAATAGGCCATTAGTAAAATTCATTTTCCCACCCCACTCACCTAGCAACATTTTATGACTGACAATGTATATAGGAGTAACATTATTAGTATTACCTTGATTGGCTATCCACACCAATGATTGTGGAAATTCATGCCTAATGATCATATGATATTTTTCCAAGTTTCATACCTTGTTTCACACAACCAACACACCCAGGTCCAACCTTACCCCACATTAGTCCTAAGCCATGATTCTATGTCCAAGTTCTTTTAACCAAATTCCATCTACACCTAGATTAGCTAAAGATTTGGATTCCCTATTCCCTTCCTTGTAAGTATGAATGATCAAGATGTCAGGTTAAAAATATCCAAGCACTGTATAGCTAATTCCAAAATATCCTTCAACTTCCAATTCTATAGGTTGTCAGTCCTCAAAGAAATTATCACTAGTGTTGAGTCCCCTTCCACAACCACTTTCTCAACCTTGCACAGGTATGGATCAATCCCCTTCATGTCATGGTAGTCCCATGTAAAGGTTGTTGCATGTGCCTGCAACACAATGTTAATGGAATTTTTTTGTTCTTTAGTTAGTCCATTATTAACATTCAACATTTTCGTTGGCATTATTTTCAATGTCTTGGATGCATATTGTACAAAAGAAAGGTCAATTCCACTAATGTTTAGGACACATTGTTGTGGCAGTAGAGAATGGAAAAGTTGGGATACTTCTTCTAATGAATTTTTAGGTATAATATTTTGTAGTGGATCCTGTAGACATGATAGATAGTCTTGTTGTTGCAGGTCCCTACCATTGTTATTCTATATGATGTGGTCAATTAAGTCATCCTCATCTTGATTTTTCAACAGGGGGTTGTGTTCAATAGTCATGAGAGTCTACAAAGATAGTGGTCTTCTTCATCCAAGGTAGGTCATATAGTTTGCTCCAGATTTTCATGAGGTTGGGTTGATGGATAGAGGACCAATTTCTTGGTCATAGTTCCATTTGATATTATCATGTTCCCAAACCTACAACCTATGAATGTGTTAGTTGTTGCTAGCCATGGTTTTCCTAAACTAAGTGGATATCCTACAAGGTTGGCCTTTGGCTACAAGACTATGAAATTTGCAAGATACTCCATGAATCTAATGCTATGACTAAGTATTTAATGATAACCTCAGATTTCACTGTTGACCTATTTTCCAACTGTAAAACAATTGGTGTGGGTCCAATATTAGCTAGCTAAAGTAGTTGCATTGTTTCCTTAGTCATGAAATTAATGGCTACCCCTAAGTCAATCAAGGCATTTTTGATAAGGGTCCCATTTATCTTAACATCCACTACTTGACTTCTAGGGTATGTATATTTAGGGACAGTTATATTCCCTAACATAATGTCAACAAGGTTCCCTAGGACATGAAGTGTCTGAGAGTCTTTCCTCTTTCTCCTTGTCTTTTTAAGATAAAGGTCTCTTACTGTCTTCGTATAAATTGGAATATCCTTGATAGCTTGAATGAGGGGAATTTTGATACTTACATCCTTAAGCTGACCCAATAGGTTTGTCTCAACTTGGGTATGATGTCTTGAAATGGATAAACGTTTAGGGAATGGAAGCTCTGGACTTGAAATAGTCTGGTTTACTAATTTGACCTAGGCTCCAATGGTGAATTGTCTAAAGCTCCAGTTGTGGGTTTTTCATCTACCATCTTAGTAATTTGAGGGGATGAAGGCCCAACCAATTTTTTCCTTGACCTAAGGTGGACATCACTCACCTCTACCCCATAAGTAGGGTATTGACTAGCCTCATTAGTGTATGTATGTTGGACAAGCTTGCTATTGGGGTTAGGTGCAGGTTGGGCAGGTAATTATGGTGCTCTTGGTAGCTAAGATGTTGGGTTTGATGGATTGAGCATGATGGTTTGTTATTGTGGCTGAGAATGCAACAAAGCTTGTTGGTAACTCATATTTTAGTGTTGCCACTACTAGCCCTTTTTCCATTGTGGTTGTCATTGATTTTGTTGCAGTGGCCATTGAGGGTTGTATTTAGAACCTTGGAAATTTTGTTGTGGCCATACATTTGGTTGCTATTGGTTCCAGTTTTGCTGAGGGTTTTTCCATTGGTTTTGGGTATTTTTCCAAGGCTAAGTATTCCAAGTAGAGAAATTATAATTACCAACTGGAAATGATGTATTGAAATTTAAAGGGTCTTGTGGCATACCTTGTCTTGGTTTCCATGGATTTCTTTGTGCAATGTAGAACAAGTTCTCCATCTTCACCTTCCAGTGGTTGAAAATATAGTTTCTTTGATTTGTCTTTTGTAATACTTTCCACCCTTTTACACTTGTAGTTGGCTTTTCTTTGTCTGCAATTGGGGCAGTATTCAATAAGTATTGCTTCAGCCTCCTCCTACTTTTTCTTTACATGTAGAGTTTCCAACTAAGTAGCTAGATGACTTATAATATCTTCTTTCATGTTGGACAATAGGTTACTTAACTCTACTCTTGAAACCCCATTAGATGTCTTCTCAATGGTAGATGTTTTTTCCTCCCTTGTCCTTTTGGTAAAGGTCCTTGAATAGTTTCTATAAACCTTGTAGATTTCTTCAAATGGTAGTTGAGACACATCCCTTGACCCAATAAGATTAAGGTCATCCATGCAATCATCATTGACTCCTCTTAAAAACACAAGCTTCATGGATTCTTCTGAGAGTCTATTTTGTGGGTTCTTCTTTAGGCAAAATTAGAACCTCTCTACATAATCCTCCAATGGTTCATCCTCTTTTTGATTCATTCTAAAAATGTCATCTCTTCTCTTATCAACTCCTCTACAATAGTCTTGGTATTTTTCTAGGAACTTTGTTTTCATAGTGTTTCAATCTATAACATCTCTACCTAGTCCCATAAACCATCTCATGGAAGCATCCTTCAAAGTTGCAGGAAATAGCTTGAGCCTATGAGCATCAGTTGTGTAATCATAGCTCCTACATAAGACATTAAACTTGAACAAGAATGTGTCTGGATCCTCATTTACCAAACCATAGAAGATTGGCAATGTTGAAAGAGGTATATTCTTCAAGGCAATAGCCCTTTCTTGGTTAGTAATGGGAAATTCAAAAGTCACATGTTCTGGTGGATCATCCACTACTACATCAGCTATGGTTTGGAAGGTCTCCTCTATATTTTCAGAAGATGTTGGTGAAAGGGAAATTTCTTCGTGAGGAATACCCTCACTCTAATCATCGTGGTCACCAATATTTGCTCTAGCTTGTTGAATTGAGGGTAGAAATCTTCCCAAAGCGTCTCTCTACCTCCGCATACAATAGGTATGACTTTGTATAGAAACGACTCCTATACACTGTTAGTGAAATGTTCTAGTATTTGAATGAATGAAACCAAATTATTCTAATACTGAAAGAAAATTTTAAACTAGGAAAGCTTGGAAATAACATAAACTAATATTTGAAAGTAGCACCATCCCTGACAATGGCACCAAAAATGTAGAGTCCCTGCTAATGTCTAGTAAACTTGGTGACAATCACATAATTCAGAGGGGAAACCTAACTTAACAATCTACTTGAACCTTTGGAAAGACCTTGATTGAATTATCAACCAAGGCTAGTAAGCTTGTGATGGTACTGGCACTGTATGTACTTTCAAAGACTTAATACTACCTAAATCATTCTAGCATAGGTATTTGTACTTGCTGGGAAATCATAAAAATCCATAACAGTAAAAGAAGTAATGTTGATGCTATTGCTACGAGTACCTACAATATAAGACTATGACTAGTTTACTGTCAAGAAATGAATGTTGGAATTTAACTAATACTGTTAACTAAACCTACACTCTGGAGTACAACGGGCTTAAGCAAACTAAGGTATAAATGTGAAACAAGAATTTTTCATGAATCCTTTTACAATTGTAACACACGAAATCTAATTAACACAACACACATTTATGAAATAACTGCTATAATAGAAGTAATTATATAGCAAATGGAGTGAGGGACAATTACCTTGAGTAGCCCTTACTCAAGTGACCATCTCTAGTGATCTAACCCAAATCTAGCTTCTTAGATCAACGCAATCATAACAACTCAAAACCATTCATTACACAACTTCAGAATATCACATAAGATTCTGCTAGAATATCTTATTCATGAAATCATGATTGAGCAATAAACATTGTATGTGTAAGAACAAGAAAAAATCTAATAACTATATCTACTATTGAACAATTAAATAATTCCTAATGCCTCAACCACCGAGCCATATATAGGCATGGGGGATTTTATTAAAACAAGGACTCTAAACTAAAATCATAAATCACCACTCCCTATATATCAGAGTTTGATAAAGACTAAGCAATCTATAACAAAAAAAAAGAATCCAAGTAGAACTATGACTCTGCTACAACAAGAACTAAAATGTGGATTGTTTGAATCAATCATGTTAGACTCCTAACTGTAACATGGTTCTTCTCCTTCAACATCTAAATATTAAATGTCATAATGATACAAAATCATATTCATTAAGTACCTCCATGTTGTAGTTGTTGGACTCAACTTATTCTGGAACCTCCCCCACTCTACTATTTGGAAACTCCTTTGGCTGTGGGTTGCACCTCACAGTTGCTGCGGGCTACAGTCTACCTCCTCTAGTTCTTCGGTTGTAAAGAGTTAGTTCATAAAACATATACACAATACTAACAACCATAGCTAAGCAAAAATATCCATTACAATCCATACATAGTCACACATTAATTATGTAATAACCATCACATCATAACCATATTTCCATATACTTTAAATCAGGTTTAGGTTTGCATAATAAGCATAAAAGATAGTATAGTGTAGGAATGTGTATAAGATAAGTGTCTGAGAATGTCTATGAGCTTGCATAAAAACATTAGAAAACTATCTAATGACTAGACTCATCAGTTAGAGTATCACAATATGCTAAACAAGTAACTTCCCATTCATTTCTTTCCAAAATAGAGTAAGCTTAAAGCATAGTCATTAGTTAACTACAACATTCAAAGAAACACAAAGCATGCACTCACATAATACACTTGACCATACTACATGCAAAATGTGAAACATATGAACCTACGTGGTGTGTGCAAGATTCCATCATACTCATCGATGTCAATTAGCTAAGCACCCCTACCTTGACCATGTTCTCATCTTTGACATGTACCTGCACACACTTGCACTTAAAATTTCATCACTAGTGTTAGCCCATAAACCAAAATCTAAGCATATAGAAATTTAGCTTTAATTTAGCTTTAATTTAGTTTAGTGTTAGTTTAGTTTAGTTTTAATTTAGTTAACTTTTAATTTAGAGTTATTTTTAATTTAGATTTAATTTTTAATTCATAATTTAATTTAGTTTAGTTTAAATTTAATTTAGTTTCGATTTAATTTAGATTTAGTTTAGATTAATTTTTAATTTAGTTTAAGTAATTTGGATTAACTCTAAATTTAGATAAATTTAGACTTAACTTAATTTATGTTAATTTAGTTTAATAATTTAGATTAATTTTAGTTTAGAATTTAATTAAATTAGATTTAATTTAGGATTTAGAATTAATTTAGTTTGCAATTAATTTAATTTTAGTAATTAGCTTTGTTAGTTTTAGCTTAGATTAATTTTAATTTAGTGTAATTAATTTACCAGCAAAAGACACTACTATTGTCGTCGAGAAGGGTCAGACTTCCAATGATGATGTTAAGTCAGCTTTAGAAAATGTGCAAACAACTGGTTGTGCTTGGATTGAAATATTTTGGGATCTTGGCAATACACCTGCCTTTGCCATATCTGCTTCCACTCAAGCTTTTCATATCTATGATAACCCCTTGTTTGACCAGGACATCTACGATAACCCACTCTTTGATCATGACCCTGATGAGCATATCCAATCATCATCCTTCCTTCCCACCTGCCCTGGGCTAGGATATGAATCTCCTATTATCGCCTCTACTAAGCCATCTTGCCAACTCATTAAGGACATGTGCAAGCTTCCTTTGACATTATCAGTACCAAAAAGGATAGTCCCAAAGGCTCCGTTGATGGCATCACCACTCCCATTCATCCTCTAAACATTCATGTCACTTCACCTATTTCATCCACCTCACTCACATCCATCCGCATCATAAACATGGATCAACAAGTCATAGCTCAAGAAAAGAATAAAGGCAAAGCTCCAATGAATGAGCTATCTTTAAAAGGAGATCAAGAATCAAGAGACATAATGAAAATAAAAGAATATAAAGACAAGTCCCTTAGCCAAAATAAAAAGCTATTGGAAAAATAAAAAATAAAAGAAGATCAAGACAAATCCCCTAGCCAAAATAAAAAGCTATCAAACAAATCAAAAATAAAAGTCAAAAGTGAAAGCAAGCAAAAGTCGATCTCCAAGTATGTGTCTCCATCAAAAATCACTAGGGGCATCTATCAAGGAAGAAAATTAAAAAAGAACTTGTTGATCTAAGGTCTCCATCCACGTCACTCTCACTCATACCATATATTCCATTCCACCCATCTATGTTCACATATCTGTCATATCACACCATTGGTGATGTCTTTCAATGGACCTTTGACGATGACCCTTTCACGTACTCTAGCTCATCGATCACCCAAGCTCCTTTTTGTTTGAAGCCTAATGGCCCACGTAGTGTGCACATTAGGGATCAAACCATAGCCTCTTTCATTCGCCACATCTACCACCCTTCATATTTATCGCTTGCACTTGTCATTCAGATCGGGTTCTTTCATCCAACACGGGCATCCACATAGGATCGAGGCATCGTCAAGGCAATCTACAGATCTAGTGCTTATCAATTCTATACCTAGCTTTAGAGCACCGAGCTAAAACCTAAAAAAATACAAAAAATGGAAAAAAGTCCTAAAAAAATACAAAAAAATGGAATTTTTTTTTAAAAAATCCAAAAAAATGGAAAAAAAGTCATAAAAATACAAAAATGGAAAAAGTCCCTGCAAAAATTTTTAAAAATGGAAAAAAAATCCTGAAAAAATACAAAAAATGGAAAAAAGTCTTGAAAAATGAAAAAAGTAAAGAGAAATCAATTCGTTCAATGGTGAAAACCACTTCGGTGGTGCCTTGAGCAAGTACCATGGTGAAAACCAAGAAATCGGTGCCATGTGTAGAGGCTTCACTCCTCTTTCCTTTGGAGCTCCACTTGATCTTTCCATCCCATTTCCATTCACCCTCCACTTCATAATAGCCTTTTCACACTCACCATTGCTTGTGAATTGTTCGACATTCCCCTCGCTTGATTGCTTCACCAGGCATACTAGGTTGGTCCTATCCCTCATTGGGGCATTCCTCAACCTTAGTTGTGGGTTGGGATATTGAGCATCTCACGGTTAGAGAAACTATCCTCTATGTCTGTTTGCTTGCTTGCAATTCATCTCATTCCATCGTAAAACTCAAAAAATTCAAAAAAAAATCAAATATTTCAAAAAATCCAAAAAAATCAAATATTTCAAAAATCTAAAAAAAATCAAATATTTCAAAAATCCAAAAATCAAATATTTCAAAACTCCAAGAAAAATCAAATATTCCAAAATCCAGAAAAATAAAATATTCCAAAAAATCCAAAAAAATAAAATATTCCAAAAAACAGTGACACTTTCAAATTGCCACACAACTTTGAACTTCAACAAAATCAAAACATGTCATGATTGACAATCAAGCGGACATTGCAACATACCCATCAATCCCCCCTTTAGATCCAAACAAATGCATTAACTGTGACAAGAATTAGTTCCACATTGAAACATGATGCTTGTTTGTTTGTCGGTCTTTTGATTGATTTATGATTTTATCTTTGGTGGCACGTCTTTTAGCTTCTCGAGGATGTCTTGGACTAGAGAGGCAAGGATGGGACATGCTCACTTGTTTGTTGTCTATGGACAATTTCTCATTCACAGGATGACTCATCTTAGGACATGGTTGTTTAAAATCATCAAGGACCTATGAGTCTAGTGTAGATGAGAGCATTCCTTGTCTGATAGTGTCTTCCATGCAATAAGTATTCAGGTCATCTAAGGTCATTATACCTAGATGCTTATACTTCACTACTAAATAAAAACACAAACAGTATTTAGGTCATCTAGACATTCATGTTATCTAGACACTTATACTAATTTGTGACATAATAAGCTCTATGATGATAAAGCATTCTGTAAAGCACAAGAAGCTTCATCACTTTCATTTCCTTCATATCTCTTTTTCATCCATCATTTCTTCCATCATCCATTTTCTTCATCATTTCATTTTCTTCATGCTCCTTATTTCAAAGGGTAATTAATTGGCTTATCTAACTGATGCTTGTCTTTTAATCCAAATATCAAATCAATAAACTTTTTTCTCAAAATCCCATAACCCCCTAATCAATCAATCATTGTATCAACTTGTCTTGCACTAGCATCAATCTCAATCAACTTAATCAGCTTATCGACCTGGCTATACTAATCACTTCCATCAATTATTTAGTTACGCCCATCAACTATGGATTTTCATCAAATGTACATCACCGTTTAATCACCTGCGCAATATCAATCACCTAATCATTTTCCCATAATCTATCGAGAGATCAATCTTCTTACAATTTGTTCGATCAATCTCTCGAGGGGGTGTATCGTATTTATCATGATCCTTACCAGGATATCCCTAGGGCATGTATCAGTTAATCAATTCTTTTTCTTTGAAATAACGTGATAGGTTGTATTGTCTCAACGAGGGGCAAAATGTAGACACTCAAAAATTTTCCTCACAATCGTCCTATTTTTCATCTATTAATTAAATGGATATTATTATCTGTTTAATTAAATCATTTAATACTTTCTTCTATTCATTCATTAGTTCATTTAAATCATTAACATATTATAAGTATTATCCATTTGCATAATCATTTATTAACCATTTATCCATTTCATATTACTCCATTTGCATTAATCATTAAAATATCCATGCATATTAAATCATTTGAATACATAAATCCATTTAATTTAATCATTCATCTAAATTCATAAATTCACTTTTAATCCAAATTCCAAACCTACATTATATCATGCATCTACCCATTTATCTCTCTTATTTCAATCAATTACATTTGATTAAAGGATACAGGATAAATATGCATTTCTCCACTTCACTCTTTAATCCCACATCTCTCCCACAACATGAATCCACCCCATGAGGACATCTATAAAAAGCCTTCTCTTCTCACCAAAAAATCACATTGAGTTTTGATCATACAATCCTCTCTTCCGTTCATCATGGCTTCTTGTTGTTTTTGTGCTTGTAAAAATCTGAGAGCACCAAATGCATAAATCAAGATCTTGGTGAATAGGAGAACAATGGAGCTAGTTTTCTTTTGAATGCATGTGTTTTGGTTTTGCATAGTTTATATTTTTTCATTTGTGTTCATTCTAGAAATATTTCATTGACATTATATGCTAAGATTTTGATTTTGGATTTATAGTTTTAAACTAGCTTTTAGTTTTTAGCATATACAGTAATAACATGACATCTATTTAGATTTTATTTATGAGAATCCAAAGCAACAATCAATTTCAATTTCTATTTCAATTTAAATTCCAAGCATTAAAATAACATCTAATCTAAATCATAATTATCCACGATCATTACATATCCAATTGATCAATATTCTGACCAAGTTTAGGCACCAACATAATGCATGCAACTCTAGAAGGGTAGCAAATGCTTCTACCAAAAATTCATTTGAACCAATCATTAGGTTCTCAACCACCTTAGAGATCACCATATTGTCTTCATCGGTTTCCCTTACAACTGATGTTACGAACTAGCAATTAGGTCTAACCATCTTCAAGCCAACTAAGAATAATATAAGGTTCCTTAGAGGCAAGATTCTAGGAAACTATCTCTAAAAGGCATAAGCACTCCCAATCATTGAGGCTTTGCAATTAAAGCAATTTGAACACAAATCATAGGAGCAAGATTCAAATCTTCACTATCATGACACTCACTATGACCCACCTATGGGTTAAAAAACCCAACAAGATAAAAAATCCATTATTGGAAAGAAGACCAACGACCATTTCAAGATTCAACTAATAAGATTTCACAAGATATCCAATTCCTCAAATGGAACTACATCTAATTCTAGCATTAGCTAAGACCACTATTAAATGAACAAGGACAAACTCCCAAAATCCACCAAGATACTTTCAACTGGAAACTTAACAAGAATATATATATATATATATAATGTATTTTCTATAATAATAAGAGTACATCCACTTGGTGAATCACATATAACCATCTACTAAATCATATATTCAGGCACATTGCAAACAAAAATAGTCACACATTCGTTCTTACGCAAAGAACATATAATTTCGTAAACATTTTCATACAAGGATTTCAATACATTTCACTCCACTCCAAGCACATGGATGTTTGCACACATCAAAGTCACTTTCAAACTAAAAACCATATGAAGACAAGTATTTCATAATTTTAAATATTACACGACATCTAGACTTCTATTTCATTATGAACAATATTTTTGTTGCAATTTATTCTAATCATGAACACCAAAACTTAGCACACTCTCTGCCATCTACTCCCTTGTACATTCTATTAGGGGTTTGTTATGAACATGATAGGGAACAATACATTACATAGAATAGGACCAACAATTTCAAACATTTAGAATAGCCACCACAAGGTAAAAATACAACCCAAAAGGAAGAATTATCATTTCTAATATTAAATCATAAAATACGCGTAATGAAACAATAAGTGTGACAAAGAGCCACAAAATAGATAGATGAAAAATTTGGTGACTACTTTGTTCATGAAGAAAATTAAAAATTCAATGTCGATCCATGAGTAACAATGAGAGATTTCATCAATAACCAAAATAATCATCAAACTAAGGAAACATGAATGTACATGAACTGTGTAACTATGGTTAGCCACATTTGAGGGGGTGACAAATACATGACACCTTGGGGGCATCCTTTCTAAAGTGCGTTAGAGAGAGTATGCTTAAACACAATATAAACATAACCCATCAATTTCACTCAACTATGCCAAATAAGGACCACACTATCTCATACACTTCATTTAGACATGCTCATATTATAATGCAATAAGGCATATGCAAGTTTTACTATGATAACAAAATTTATCCATACAAGGGTAGGGCTTCATCTAAATACCACTTTAACAAGAAATTTTATAATTACATGCAATAACTCACACATTGTACCCACATCATATATTACTACTACATGGTAAAACAATATAATATCTATGTCTTTCATAGGGACATTACAATGGAGGTTTTAAAGTAATTTAGCATAATGTGGGACTAATAAACATAACTTCTTTTAACAATTACACATGCATTTCATGCAAGAGGGAACAATACCAATACATTTATAGGTTCTCACAAAAATCCCAAGGACGACATGATTTGGGGACATAAGTCATTGGCCCAACCGTTCTATTGTGATAATGCAACATTCTATCAATGCACTCACATAATCCCTTCACACATATATAATGATACTTTAATGCATAATACACCATATGCAACATTATCAAAAGAACGCATTTTACAATTCAAGTATACCCACATTGCTTTCAATGCATAAGTCACATTAGAAATTTTAATACTCTATCATGAGTCAAAACATTAATACTAATTTCAATCAATGCATCGATATGCATACATCCAAGGAGAGCACACAAGTATTATCAAGACCACTCAAGTGTTTCCATGCATTCATACTTATCATCAATCAAGACATCGAGATAGCCATCACACATGAAAGCACTTCTCAAAAAACTCAAGGGCCTAACTAACCCTCAATAGAAAGCATTTTTCAAATATATCATACTAGGGAAAAATGACAACAATGATTTCTACCAACATCATAACCACACATGCAAAGACCCATCTAAAGCTCTCACACAATGAGCAACTCACCAAAGAGTGATCATTCCCTACTAAGGAGACTATCAACCAGGGATATCTTTCCATCCCTGTCAAATGCATTAAAAACTAAGAGGCAATCTTCCTCCTTGAATTCACTGCACAGGTTGGTGCATAATGAACTCACTAAATTCCACTCAAGGCACCCTACGAGGATCCAAACATGGACTCACCAAAACAAGTACTTGCATGATCACACACTATGTACTAAAAACCACATGGGAAAAATATAACTCATAGATCCTAGTGTTGCCATAATGGCTATGAAATCACCTGGTATCAAGTTTTATATCTTGGCATAGTAGGCCAAGGCCCTAGTGCTTAACCTAGATCTTTGATACCAAATGTAACAAATGGCTCTCAAATAACAATAAATAAATCATAAATTGGAAAGAAATAATTTCATTTATAGTAATTCAAGAGAATTTATTCTCATTACTTGACATGTCATCATTTGACATTACACTTTTTTACATAGGACATAAATACATAGAATATTGAGATTCAATGATTGAATTAGGCAATCCATTACCAAGAAATAATAATATAATGGAAGTACAGGAAATGAACACATACACTAGAATCCTCCACAATAGATGTACAAATTGGAAGTACACATGCCAATAAAAAATTAATAATAATGTGGAGATGTAAATAATAAAGTCTTTGATTGTCATCAACTCTCTCATAGTCATCTGCAAATCAATAGATGAGAACATGGTCTAGGCACTTTTTTCGCCCAACCATGAAGCTTATGATTCCCCTAACATGAAGAACCACCGACCCTACACAAGATACTTAGCAAAAAGAAATCGATGTACAAGATGGAATTTGGTGTGCGCCTAGTATATTTACATGCATTTCTATCATACTAGAACATGCTATGATTGATACTAGGATATGGCAGAGAACAATAATATAAAATATATCTATCTATTTCAATGGTCTACAATTTCTTGTCCAAGCATATAGTCGTATACAACTAAACTGAGTAGAATTGGAAAAAAGCAGTCTATGCTCCCTGACAACCCATATTCAACACCCATCCTGAAAGGTAAACTTTCCACAAACACTCATAGAAGACAATAAATAAACACTCATAGAAGATAGTGTATAAAGACCACAATAATTTAAAAAAAACACTCTTTACATCCATTCCAAACTTTCATGCGAATAATCACAACAATATCTTTCATTAATTCAATACGATTCACTATATTTTTCATGCAAATTTTGTAGCATGCAATTCTCTAATTAAGGAAAAGATCAAGGTTTATGCATCACCACACTTGTTTCCACACAAATTTAATCTTAGTAATATTCATTAATTTCATGCAATACTAACTATTTTGGTGGATATGCAAATTAAATCCATAATAAATAAGTTTGTAGCTTGTGATACATATTTTTGTACTCCTTATTTTTCAATAAAATAATGTTATCTCGGTTGATCTATATATTTGTATACTTATATGAATGAGGATCTCTAATAGTTTTAGTTAGTATTTCCAATTCCCTAATGATATACAGCTAACACATAACTCCTTTTATGCAAATAAAAGTGTATCAATCCCATTATGGTAAGTACAAAGAGTCCAAAAGTTTTATCACTATCAATCATATCATAGTCAATGCATATATACTCACAGATCCAGTATATTAGAGAGGTGTAGTGAATCTTACTATTGCCATCTTTACCTCTTTTGATCTCAAATAAATCATAACAATATATCCTCTTATCCTTATAGTATATATATATATATATATATATATATATATATATATATATATATATATATATATATATATATATATATATATTTAATGTATGTTAAATCCTTAAAAGTTATCCCTAAAAGTCTTCAATCCTATAAGGCTGAGAACAAAAACTTTATCTTTGTGAGGGCTCTGGCTTAAAATGCCAAAAATACCATTTCTAAACATTAAGAAACTTTGTCTTATAAGGTTGAGAACAATAACTACTTTCATAAGGATAATTTGGTCTTAAAGGCCGATCACATTAAACAAAGTTTTAACATTTAGGGTACAAACCTACACAATCATATTAGAAATGTACAGAATATTGCCAAGGTTTGGAGACCTACATAGTCTCACAAAGTTTGACCAACAAAATCGACCTATGTGGTTTCAAATTTCAACATTAAAAAATAAATAAATATAAGGAGCTTTTACTATGGTTTTTCTTACATGGTTCAACTGTAATATACAAAGCTTCAACTATGGTAGACCTATATGGTTCCAATATAATACACAGAGCTTAACATGCATATCTTAATGCATTTCTTAAAATCTGAAGAGTATAATGTGGCATTCCTTTTGTATGATAGAATACAAGACTTCAGTCTTACGAACTTAGTCCCTCATAAAAAAATATACAAAGAAAATTAGGTCGAGGGTAAAATCCTCTGCAAAAAAAATGGTGGAGTCTGAAACTATATACATATATTCTTTAAGGGTAAAGACTCAACGAACTTTCAGATATTTCTTGGCTATTTTATTTTATTCTACTCAACATTATTATGCATGCCCATTCAAATTTAAACAAAGGAAAAATAATTGAGTGGAATTCATACCGATTTCCTTGTAGAATAATACCAGTTGAGGATGCCAAGCTCTTCCTTCCTGGATTCCCCTTCACCACCCTTCATCCTCATAGATTGTTCTGTTCATTTCTACTTTACACCCTTACCATAAGTTGCCACTAAGAGAGTGAGGGGTTCACCAATTGTTCCTCCATTAGTAATGTGAAATCTTGTCTTCTATTGGATCAGTAGCGAAATCGTCTCCTTTCATGAACAACTAGAGATCTTCTATAGAGAAATGCCACCATTCATTGATTAAGTCAAGGGACATGTAATGAGAAAACCTGAGTGGGAATTTAAAGAAAAAAAGTTGGCCTGATAGATCAAAACGGGGCTTATAGATGTATCTTTATATAGATATCTTATCTCATGGGAAAAGTGATGTCAGGAGATCTTATGGATTGAATTTGTTCAAAGGTTTTAAAATCTATCCAAACAAAATACTATGCCCATATCCTTTGAAATATTTCAAAGCATACAAGGTATACAACCGCCATGATCATTGCTAAAGTTAACTTGTAAAGATATCTTATGTTACAATGACTTGGTCAACAATTGTCTTGTTCCATTGTGATGAAGGATCTCTATCAATTATTCAAATCGAAACTATAGATTGTGCCATGCATAAGGCTGCAGCACAGGGACGTCATGCCATGCAATCATTGTAGGATACAAAATTGATATGCTGAAGAGGCTTTAGAAACTTTGGCTCAATTGCATAGGTAGGTGTCAAACCATTTCAATGCCTTTTTCCAACATCCTTCAAGTCTATGCTAAAGTGGAGTTGTGGAATAATGTATGGGCATCCATCAAAATCATGGTTAAAAGCACATTTTCCCATTGCCAAGGTAAACATGTAGGCAAAATGAATCAATGAATGTCCCCTCTAAAGCTCATCGATTTTTTTAGTAAATTCTCTCCTTGCTCTATGAGACATGTTGAAATTCTTGTCATGTTGATCACCTTTATTGTTGTTAGTAAAAATAGCCTTGCATGTGCTAACCATGAGTTGTTTTTTTTACCATTCATTACTACAACAACACTCTGTAAGAACAGGTCCAAATAATGAAATAACAAGAAGCAGGGCAAAACAGAGCATAAAACAATTATGAAATGGCTCAAAGAAATTATATTGATCTAACTTGCTTACATACAATCCAACAACTTACCTCAACTATAGTGTTGTTCACAATGGACAACCTCATATTTATACTTGAAGCCTCTAAGATCTAGAGACTTCTATTGTTCTAGATATCTCTAAAATTGGAATGTTCTTTTTCCTTGAACTTCTAGTTGTTTTTAGTTTCTAGAAGGTTCTAGCCCTTCTAGAAGATTCTTGTTCTTCTAGAAAAATCTTGTAACTTTTCTAGAAGATTCTAGTTCTTCTAGAAACATCTTCTAACTTTTCTAGACAATCTTATTCCTTAACATCCCCCTTTAAGATTGGATGGAATTTTACAAACAAGATACAAAGAAGAGGGGAAGATACAAATGAGATGGGAACATCATACTACCATCCCCCCTTAATGTTTACCTCTAACATACCAAGCATTTTTTGCAATTTCAAGAATTTGGCTTCAATCACACTTTTAGTAAATACATCAATGGTTTGTTCTTCACTTGGACAATATTGTAGATGGATAATATTTGTTTAAACAAGATCTCGTATGTAGTGAACATCAATCTCAATATGTTTTGTCTTAGCATGAAAAACTGGATTGTTGGCAACTTGTATGGTACTTTGATTGTCACAGTACAACGTAATAGCAAAACTTTGGGAAAAACCAAGCTCAAATAGAAGATTTTGAATCCAAACTGCTTCCTTCCCTACTTCTTTTGTTGCTCTATATTCTGATTCACATGAAGACAATGATGTAGTTGTTTGCTTTTCGTTGCTCCATGTAATAGGGCTTGATCTGGAAGCTGAAAAACATAACCACCAATAGATTTTATGTCATTTATATCACCTCCCCAATCTAAATCTGTAAATCCAACCAAAGAAATTGAGGACTTCTTGCCATAGTGGATGCCATAGTGTAGTGTTCCACGAACATACCGTAGTATCCTTTCTGTAGCCAACCAATGAATTTCTTTAGGTTCCTGCATAAATCTCGATACTTGATTAATTGCAAAACAAATATCTGGTCTAGAATGAGTTAGATAAACCAAGTTGCGCACAAGTTGCATGTATAAAGTAGCATCTACCCTCTTGGAAGTACACTCTTTAGTAAGCTTGATTCCAGACTGAAAGGGAGTAGAAGTTGGCTTGCATTCTAGCATGTTAAACTTTTCTAAAATATCCAAAGCATATTTTGATTGGTGGAGGAATAGTCCATCATGTAGTCTACAAACTTGTAAACCAAGAAAATAGTTTAATTCTCCTAAATCACTCATATGAAATGCCCTTTTAAGTTTTGATTTTAAATCATTGATTATCCCAATATTTGGTCTAGCAATGAGTAAATCATCTACATAAACTGCAACAAGAATAATATCATCTTGAACTTTCTTCACATAAAGATTTGGATCAGATCTACACCTTTTAAAAACATGAAGTTGAAAGTGTCTGTCTATCTTTTCATTCCATGCTCTTGGTGCTTGTTTTAGACTATAAAGTGATTTCTTTAACCTACAAAAAAGGTGAGGATGTTGTTCATCTACAAAACCAGGCGGTTGATTCATGTATATTTCTTCAGTTAAATCTCCATTTAAGAAAACATTTTTAACATCCATTTGATGAACATGCCATCCAAGACTTGCTGCCAATGAAAGAATAATTCTAACTGTGTTCATTTTGATGACAGGAGCAAATGTTTCTTCATAATCAACACCTTCCTTTTGATTAAATCCCTTAGCAACCAATCTAGCTTTTTTTTCTATGACTCCATTAGATTTGAATTTTGTTTTGTAAACCCATTTGCAACCAATAACATTCTTACCTTTGGGAATGGGCACAAGTTCCCAAGTTTTATTCTTTAGTAATGCATCATATTCCTCTTTCACGGCTTGCTCTCATTCTTTCTTCCCTCTAGCTTGCTCATAGGAGATTGGGTCATTTATTTGTAATAATTTTTCCATGAGGGCACTGCCATTCCTTCCTTGGAGTTTTGGATTTTGTCTATATATCTCTTCAATACTCTTTGTCTTCTGTCTAACTGGAAGTTCTTCTTCATCATCACTACTATTAGTTATATCATCTTCATTAATAGTAGTGCTCTTATCTTCCTCGTTAATAAAGTTTCCATTGCTTTGTAAAATATCTAAAATGTGGAAATCATTTGTGGCTGTAAGCTGTGAATGTTCATCAAACTTTACATCTCTACTAATAAAGATCTTTTTCATTTTCAAATCATACAATCTGTAAGCATTTGAATCTTCACTATAACCCATAAATAAACACTTGTGACTTGGTTCTAGCTTTTTCCCATTTTCTTTTGGGATGTGGTCCCAAGCAATACACCCAAATACCTTAAAATACCCAATGTGAGGCTTTCTTCCACTCCATGCTTCTTCAGGAGTGAAATTTGTGAGGGCTTTGGTGGGGATTCTATTCGCAATATGTGCAACACAAGAGACAACCAATCCCCATAACTTATTATGCAAACTTTTAAAATGCAACATACAATGTGCCATTTCTAAAAGAGTTCTATTCATCCATTCGGCTACTCCATTTTGTTGAGGGGTATATGGAACTATTCTTTGTACCCTAATACCATATTTTTCACAAAATGATTCAAATGCATAATTGCAATAGTAACCCCCATTGTCTGTCCTTAGGCATTTAATTCTTTTTCCACTTTGATTTTCAACTAATGCCTTAAACCTTTGAAATACCTCAAATACTTCACTTTTCCTTTCAAGAAAATAAACCCATATTCGTCTACTATAATCATCAATAAAAGTGAGAATGTACCTGGCACTTGAGATGGAAGGATATCCCGATTCACATAAATCACTATGAATGAGTTGTAGTGGATGACTTGCTCTCCATGCTTTTCCTGAATCAAAAGGATCTTGATGGTGTTTCCCTAACACACATCCTTTAGATGTTGAAATCTTTGTTAATCCTCTAACCATATTCTTTCTAACCATGTCTTATAATTTTCTATAATTTGTATGCCCAAGTCTAGGATGCCATAATTTTGACATATAATCACTTTGAGCAACAAACGCATGGGAGAGTGTGTATTCATCATCAACAAATCCAAAAAAATTAAAGAGACTTTCTTTATGGTCAATTCTACCAATAGCAATAACACTTTTTGGATATTTTCTATCTCTTACAATAACTTGATCAGTAGTAACAACAAACTCATATCCAGCTTGAGCAATTCTATATATTGAAATAAGATCCACCCCCAATCCTTCAACTAGTAAAACATTTTTCAAAGTTGCATTTGTTACATTAACAGTCTCTGTTCCTAGAATTGACAGTTTCATTTTATTGCCAGTAGTGATTTCTTGATCTAAATTATTTCCTTCATGAAAATCAATAAATAAAGATCTATCTCTAGTCATGTGAAAAAATGCTCTTGAATCTAAAATTCATTCTTTATTAGAATCTAAAGCAAAGTATCCTCCCTTTCCTCTAGATGTATTTTTGGGTTTAGAAGTTTCCTCTACACTTGATTTTACTTGCTTGGAGATGGCTACAAAACTTTGTTTTTCTATCTTTCCTTCCTTAAATCATTCTTGCTTAGGCTTGTATTGTTTTCTTTCATTGTTCCTCTTCTTTAAACATTTATTTTCCATATGATTCTCACCTCCACAATACCTACAAATAATGGGTTTTCTTTCCAACTGCTTTTCTACATCTTCATTTCTAGAAATCTAGTTAGATCCATCATTATTTCGAAATTTATTATATCCTTTCCAATTCTTCTTTCAATCATCATATCTAGAAAATGATTTACTCTTAGTTGCATATGCATGATTCTTCTTAATATAACCTTTTCTAATAAGTTGAGCCTCTTCATCAAAAGTTTGTTGGGGGGTATTAGGATTTAACTAAATAACCCTTTTCCTTGATTCTTAAATACTTTGTAAGGTTGGGGAAGCTTACTTTCAACCATTGCAATCAACTGAAAATCCTTTTTTGCATATTCAACACCTATTTTCTTCAACTAGGCATTTAAATATGTAACCTCATTAAAGTAATCAACCATTTTTTCATAATCAGCTGGGCCTATGTTCACCAATTTCTCTTCTATGTTGAATACACTAGCAATATTTGCATCTTTATAATATTTTTCTAAATTTTTCCATAGTTCTATTGGATCATCAATATTAAAAAACATTCTATTAAGATTATGACTGAAGGCCTTACCAATTATTCCTCTAGCTTGCTCCAACTTGCATTTCCATAACTTCTTTTCTTTCTTTTGTTGAGGTTCTCCAATCTCTTTATTCGTTATACTCCATAGAGCCTTTTCTCACAAAGCATTCTTAATTGAATTCTTCTAATCCACAAATCCACTTGCATCAAAGATTGGAAAACTTTCATTTGTAGAGCCCATGTTAGAAAAAAAAGCAACCCTCAAACAAATAGATTAAACTACTTCAAATAGTATCTTGCTAAACAAATATCAATCCAACAATATCTCAACTCTATTAGAAAATTTCTAGCTCTGATACCATGGAAGAACAAGCCCAAATAATGAAATAACAACAAACATGGCAAAACAAAGCATAAAACAATTATGAAATGGCTCAAAGAAATTATATTGATCTAACTTGCTTACATACAATCCAACAACTTACCTCAACAGTAGTGTTGTTCACAATGGACAACCTCATATTTATACTTGAAGCATCTAAGATCTAGAGACTTCTAATATTCTAGATATCTCTAAAACTGGAATGTTCTTTTTCCTTGAACAACTTCTAGTTGTTTCTAGTTTCTAGAAGGTTCTATCCCTTCTAGAAGATTCTTGTTCTTCTAGAAACATCTTGTAACTTTTCTAGAAGATTCTAGTTCTTCTAGAAACATCTTCTAACTTTTCTAGAAAATCTTATTCCTTAACACACTTTGCTTTTCAGCTCACAACTCCTCAATCTGCTTCTAATGCACGTACCATTGCATGCTCAATTTCCTTTGTTAGGCCTAAACCGTCGCTCAAGACTGCGAGTCACGAATGCTACGAGGAGTGGCATGGAATAATTATTCCTACACATACTCCACCCATTGGAGGATGCTCTGATACTTATCACTTAGTAAATAAAAGAAATGACAACTATCATGTGCATTACATAGCAAAAATTAACTTCCTCTTTTACATAACAACTATCATAGGTCAACGAGTGCTCATAAAACTACACGATTGAATCTTGATAGCAATATCATAATTAATTTCCTCTTTTAGATTAGTTATTCTATAATATTTTATTTTTCCTTTGGATGACACCATTTCAAAAATAAATAGTTTGTTTTATTTTATTTAATTACTTTTGAATTCAACCCTTAATTATATTTTAAAATGACAAACATATGCATATGAAATAAAAGTGCACATATGAAATCCATCATAGACATAGTGTGTTTAGATTACAAATTAGAGCCTAGAATACATGTGATGATCTATTTCATAAATATATATATTTATTTAATTCATTCTTAAATTTATTTATTTATTTATTTACTAAACGAGTAGTGCTTTAATTCTTTAATCTATTTATGTAATTATTAATAGCTAAGTTTATGTAGGAAAACAAGATGTGACAACAAAATATTTCATTTTATCTCCAATTTAAAAACTATAACAAACACTTATTCTAACAACTGTCCTCATTTGAAAATTTGAAATAAATCCTTGTTGTTGATCCCCAAAACACTTTGCACAACTAGCACATACTTTGGCACAGATTATTATGTGAACCGACATTGAATATAGTGCTGCATTAAATATTTAGTTACAATCTTTTTCAATTTTCCCTCCTAACATCTTCGGGATACACAACACCTCCTAGACGCATTGACAAAAATCTATATGTAGTTCTCCTTTGATTTATTTAATCTTCTTCCAAGAATAATTTTATGATATCTCCTCTTTTCTTAACTTGCATCTGTTAGCTAAACATGAACAAATTTTCCATAGAAATATGAATATATTAAATTTACCTCAACTTATAAAGAAAAAAACCCACATTTTTCCACATTTAACAAATATCACCATTATTAATTCACATGCTAAAATTTGATCATTGAAACATAAAAAATAAACCTTTTCAAGATTTCAACTTCATCATAGAATTTTGAAACTTTAGCCTTGTCAAAAAAATTCAGAGATTTTAAGCTGCTAGGAATTTAGGAGATTTTACCCTATTAGGAATTTCAAAGATTTGAAGCGCTTTTGAAATTTTGGAGATTTTAGGCAACTTGGAAATTTCTGAGATTTTTCCATTTTGGGAAGTTTTTCTTTTTAGAATTTTTTTTAGAATTTTGAAAGAGCTTTGAAATTTTTGAAAATGGAAATTTTGAATTTTGAGGGCTTTGAAATTTTTGAAAATGGAAAATTTCATAGTTTTAGTGCTTTGAAATTTTTGAAAATGGAAAATTTCATTTTTGAAATTTTCCTCGAAAATGAAAATTTCATTTTGAAAGGGTTTTGAATTTTCTAAAATGGAAAATTTCAAAATTTTGAAGAGTTGAAATTTTCAAAATGTAAATTTCGAGGATTTTGAATTTTGTAGATTTTTTCCAGTTAGAAGTTGGATTTTATGAAAATAGAATTTTAGGGATTTTTTCCTGTTAGGAATTTTGAAAAGGTTTTGGATTTTTTCGAAAATGGAATTTTGGGGATTTAAGGTGAGTCCGAAAGTGTGTGAAAACCTTGAAATTCCAAGTAGATGGGAAATCTCTAAAACTCCATAACTTTTGACCTAGAAGGAATTTCCCAAAACTTTTGACCTAGAAGGAATTTCCCAAAACTTTAAAAAGTAACCTAGCCTAAATTTTTTATTCTCTACCATAGGTGCAAAAAACCTTTACATGACATCCCAAAATTTACTTCTCAGATCGATTATCATCAATGGGACGAAAGGTCAAGGACCAAAAGAAAAGGACTGAAGCACAACAACCATAAATCCAAGTCCAAACAGGCATGACCCAAAAATCATAAACATTAAATATGAACTTAATTCAGAAGGACTAAAACTATGCAAATCAACCACTCGAGATAAAAAAATTTGACCCCCAAAATCAATGACAGGAACCAAAACCAAAGTCAAAGATGACTAAAAGGCAAAGAGGAAAAAGGGAGGTCCTTGCTTTTAGTGGAGCATGTGTGCAAGGCACAACACTAGACAAGGAAAATCAGATGTGAATTTTTTTTTAAAATTAATTATTTATTTTTTAATTTTTTTGAAGAACATCTAATGAAAATGGATAGTTTTTTTTGAAAATAAATGCAAATTATCAACTAGAACTTTGAAGCACCTAGGTTTTAAATTCAATTTTTCAAATTTTATGCAATGAAAAATTAAAAAAATTGCAAGTGTAGGATATGTCAAGCTCACTAAAATGTTTTGTAGGAAAAGTGATCTTCTAAATCTAACTAGGATTAGCTACTTTTCACTTACTCAACATTGGAATTGAGATTGACAAGGGTATGAGATTAACTTGCAACCTAAAAGGTGAGTCAATTTACATCGGATCAGATTCTTTAAGGTTAAAAATTGTTTTCTTGATGTGATTCCATGATGTAACTATGTAAACTATGAAAATGTAAAGTTCTGTTATGAATTATGACAAACTAAAAACCCACAAAAAAATTTGGGTTCCAAAAAAGTAGAAAGCAAACATTGAATGTATGACCAAGCATAGAGTTTTATGACTAGGATTTGATTGGTTTCTTTTTATAGTTTTTAATATAATATTAATGATGTTTCTTTCTTCTAATTTTGACATACAACATGAACGAGAATGCAACTACAATTCCAATGCAATAGACGATACCGAAATCAGAGTTCACAAGCTCAAGTTATGTTTATTTTAATAAAGTATGGCATGATAAATGTATTACTAATTTTAACTATAAGTGATAACAAATTCACCTTTTTGGCATTCATTTGCACATTTGCAATTTGAGAGTTGAGAGAGCTACCATCATCCACCCTAGGAAAAAATATGCTACAATGACAACCTTACCGAGCTTCGAGACTCAAGGTCTTGAGGGAGAGTGTTGCCCAAGGTATGCTACCATGAGAGGTGAGTGACGTTTTCACATTCAGGTTAATTTGTACTTTAATTTCATGTATTTTTAGGGTCTTTTATACAATTTAATTTCATGTATTTTTAGGGTCTTTTATACAATTGGTGCATCCTAGACCTTTGAGGGCACCCCTAACCAGCATGGACATCCTAGTCCAACATGGGCGTCCTTGACCAATGAGGGCGCCCTTGATCGAGCACAAATTTCCAGGACTAGGATTTGATTGGTCTATCTCTTTTTATAGTTTTTAACGTAATATTGATGATGGTTCTATATTTTGTGTGTTTTTCATTTATCATAATTCATAATAGAACGTTGCATTTTCATAGTTTACATAGTTACATAATTGCATCACATCAAAATCTAATCTCTAAGGCCTTCAAAGAATCAAGTTTGAGGTTGATTGACTCACCTTTTAGGTTGTAAGTCAATCTCATACCGTTGCCGATCTGAATTCCCAATATTTTTGGAAAAGGTTTCACTATAAACCATATAAACAATCAATAATTTCCAATTAATGTTTCATTGGAAAACGGATCCTAGGTCTAATGGCTAGATCACTAAAATCAAACCTTTTCCAAAAACATTAGGAATTCATATTAGCAAGGGTATGAGATTGACTTACAACTTAAAAGTGGAATCAATCAACTTCAAATTTGATTCTTTGAAGGCTTTAGAAATTGGATTTTGATGTGATACAATTATGTAACTATGTAAACTATGAAAATGGAGCATTCTATTATGAATTATGTCAAACTAAAAACACACTGATTAATTCGGGTCCCAGAAAAGTAAAAGGTAGACATTGATGCACCTGGAGTTTAAATTTGAGCTAGATCTAGGTGGTCTAACGCTCAAGGACGCCCTAGACTAGCTTCCTCTTGTCTCAAATATGAAAATACAAGCTTCTAGGCACTAGTCTACAACTTCTTTCCTCCAAAACTTGCTATTGGATCTTCGTTTGTTGATGAGAAATTATAGATTTCATGATTTGTTAGCTTGTAGGGTTTGAGTGCATGAATGAACAAATATCATCATTCCTCCTCCAATTTTCCTCAAATCTGCAACCTACACACATGAAAAGAGGGGAAGGTTTGTGCCATGTAGGGGTTGTCCTTAGTCAAACCCCATGTTGGTATTTCTACCTCCACAATGGAAAAATTGATGATAAAAGAGAGCTTATCCTTTTGAGGGATAGAGGCTAAATGACAAATAAGTAATGAATTGACACTTTTCTAAAACTCACCACTTAGATTTGATCTCCTTGATGGATTGAAGTCACACTCATCACCTTCAAGGATCAATTATTACTTGACTTGATTTGATTTGAAGACCTACAAGTGTTACTACTCAAAAATAAAATGCATACAAAACATGAATAAAACTCACATAAAACTTGTAATGATGCTTGAATGACAAAATTTTGCAATAATCTTGATAATTCTACCCTTGATTGATTTTATGATCTTCAGTTTGCTTAATAATTTCTCTTTCAAATTGCTTCTTAATTAAAATCATGAAAATACTATGTATTTATATGCAATTAATCTAAGTTCTTGAAAATTAAATCTTGATAGCCAACAATTGAAATTTAAAATTCAAATAATAAAGTAATGACACTGACATATTAAAAATTGGAGCCAAATAGGTG